>RPOG01000011.1:2092053-2277811 GCA_008086565.1 Thalassoma bifasciatum | reverse complement strand
ATACATTTTATGTTAACATAAGACATTTTGTTTACTCTTGACTATCTTTGCTCCTTAGAACTGGTAATGACTGTGAATTTGACACTTTTACACCATAACATCATTGAAATAAAAGCCTAATAATAAAGGTTTATGAGCAACCTGCGTCCACGCGGCGCAGGCCATCTGTTGGGTGGGTTGTGCATATTAAAAGAAACATTTGAGGATCCAAGTTGACCTCATGTTGTCTCATACCTCTACTCATCTGTGTGCACAGAGAACAGGCCAGATTTAGTGTGAATATTACGTACAGTCTCACTCGCTCTGGCCTTGTTAGGCTGATTTTTATGGCGTGGGTGGAGGTATTAAAAATCTCGTATGGTGCTTTATTATCAAGAGCCACATTCAGAACACGAGATAAAATCTGCACACAGTCACACAGATACACACACATTGTCATCGAAGGCACTATATTATCACAGAAAAGCTCAATAAAGCCACATGAGGTCTGCAACAAAGCTCTTGGCAGACAGAGCCCTGGGCGGTGTGCTTTCCCCATGGAGCAGACCACCCCCTCTGTCCGCTCCAAAAACAATATTAAAAACACGCCATCCCGCCTTTCTTCCAAATTTATGGGTGTTGCAATTCTTGCAAAGGAAGCACTTTTTGAGTTTTTATAATCTCTTGTCTCATAAAGAATGCCTTATCTGGTCTCCCTCTCTCTGAACAGGGGAGATATCGGTGCTGTTTGCATGCTGATGGAGCTCTGGAGAGGCTTGAGTAGTTAATTGATTTTGTGATTAGCAGCAATTAGCGCTGATTAAATCAGACCTAAGAGGACCCCTGCAGGAGATGGAGGGCCTTGATTGTCCTTTTTCTCCTCGTGTCACTCAAATATATCTCTCCTTAATGCAGGTATCCTTTCCCGACCGTGTTCAGCAGCTGCAGCAAGAAAGACCTGACGGCCAGTTTTGAGAAAGGCGTTGGGATGTGTCTCTTCAACATGCCTGAAGTCAAGGTCCTGTACGGTGGGCAGAAATGTGGCAATGGCTACGTGGAGGAAGGAGAGGAGTGTGACTGTGGGGAACTTGAGGTGAGGGTGCTATAAATCACAACCAACATACTGTTTACGTCTAAAGAGTTCTTGTTTTATGCTCCTTTGGAAAAAAAATGAATCTCTTCCACTCCTTTTCCCATAAATTGCTAGTTTCTAACTGAAGTGCTTGCGGGGGGGGGGGTTCTGTTGCGTTCCTGACAGACACATGGCACAAACCCACATTTCCTACAGTGAAAACAAACTCACTTTCAAAAGCCAGCGATGCAGTACTCTCATAATGCAAACACTGTCTAGAAAATGAGCCCTGAGATGAAAGCATGGATTTATCCTTTCTGTGCGCTCTGGAGGTGTTAGTCTGATAGTTTCACCCTGTCGACCGCTGAATAATTGAAATCAATCTACGTCAGGACACACATACGATGTGGCGGCGGCACACTGTGTTTACCGCGGTGACTGAAGCATGCTGAAACAGTCAACCATGATGCAAGTGGCAATCAGCAGCGACAGGCTGACAGTACCAGGAAATATGAAAGCTTTCTCGTGATGTGCTGGAATCTTTTGAATTACATAACAGCCAACAAGAAAGAATGCCTTGTTGTCTTTCATGATTCGTTTGCACCTTAATGCTCAGCGGGCTGTTTCTGAGCGGCTCAGGCTTCACCCAGGGTCGGCCTGAAAGTGGCCTTGTCCTTAAAAACAAAGAACCAGCCTGATCCTGGCAGACCCGAGCCAGAAGCGATAATAAAGCTCTCCACAGAGCCATGCGGCCTCACGCCAACCCAGGCCAGATCAGAGTGCTCAGACGGCACCTCTCCTCCACCATTAAAAAGCCTCATTAAAAAGCCTGGGTCCCATTCCTCACAATCACAGGCTACTTCTTTTCAACACGACTCCTCCGCCTTCGTCTGGCTCAGGGGACCATGGGAAAGGCCCTTAATGGTTTTCAGGCAGAGACAAGTTCTGGAAGGCCCATCATGTCAGCTGTGTCCCCTGCCAGCTCCATCCATCTACTTCCTCCTGGCTTTTGCTTGCACTCAGTTGTAGAGTCTCTTCAGACAGACGCTTAATAGCAAAAAAGGAGAGTGAGCTGACCCTGGAGGGTCCTTTCAGCCCCGCTCTGTGTGAGATCATACATGCACAAGCATACCTTCCACATGTCTTCGCCTTGCCTTGATTGAATCTGTATCAGAAGGCAGTGAGTTGTCGATTGGTGTGGGACACGGTTCATGATAAAAGCTAACATGAAACAGATGGGCTTTCATGGTGAGATGGGAAAGGTATGTCGTGGACTTTTGTTTCTCTCTCCATGCTGCCAAAATGACCTTTCAAGAATGTTTTAATATCTCTTGTTAGGAGGAATCAAAATACCACCTCTCACTTTCTGTTATTAAAGAGTTCATTAAGGGTTGGAAAGCTATGTTTTTACAGCCCTGAGTAGCAGGAAGATTTATGGTTTTGCAAGATTTTTTGTGCATTTTTGAACCCTTAACTTCACCCAGCAGCAGAGGTGTGTCCAGAAAATTCGTCAGAGGGGGCATTTTCTCTTCTTGGCCTGGAAAAGAAGGGCAGTTTGTGTTTGGTGGATCATTTGTTGTAACAAAGCTTCTTTGCAATAAATCTTACACTGTTGGAAAGCCTGTTTGTTTTCATTCTAAATTCACATTTTTAAGGAACCTGCATTTGTGGGGTGAGAGCAGAGTTCAGTGTTAGGCTCGTGCCAATGAAAAATTTGCCAAATCTTTTCTGCTGATGCCACACAGCTTGTTCTGCCAATGACTTTTAACTTCTTTTTGGGATGCCCTCTTAGCAGCCTGTCTCTGAATACCCTGTTATGGGGATCTTGGTCTTCACTTTGGAGAAGACTCACTCAAAATACTGCCATGACTTAGTGTCCCGACACATTATACTTTAACAATATTAAAGTGATTTTTTTCAGGCTTTTTTATGCCTTCAATGGGAGAGGACAGGACAGTGAATAGAGTAGGAAACCAGGAAAGAATGGAGAATGATGTGGGAAACAGGCCAAAGACTGGACTCAGACCACCTGAGCCATCTGTGCCTTACCTACTGACCACTGTTGCACTGTTGTAGTGCTGGGTGCTACCAGAAGCTTAAACCAACAGTCAAAAACTTAATAAAAACATTTGAAATATAAATCCAAGAGTCAATTGTAAAAGCAGAATAAGCTATTTGGAACTGGTTTTCTGCACTGGGTCTCTCCTCACTTCATTTTTCAGTATCATTCCTCACCTCACACATGCTTCCAGGGATCTGATTGACATGTAAAGCCTGTCAGAGGGAAACATTGTTTTCAGAGAAACAGAAACTGCTGTTTCCCTTCCTCTGTCAGGTTTCTTTGAGCTGCTGCGAACACAGTCCTGCTCGGGCTGCATCCTCTCTGATAACAAAGCCAGGCTTTTGCTCTGAGGTGAAATAGGATCTCTTTGTGCTGAGTTAATTCTCTTTTACACCCCCCACCCCCCATTCCTTATAGTCTGTTTCACTGCTTTTCTTCTTTTTCTTTTTCTTTCCCACCTGAAGGAATGTTTGAACCCCTGCTGCAATGCTACTACCTGCACGCTGAAGGGAGATGCTGTTTGTGCACACGGACAATGCTGCCAGGATTGTCAGGTATGATAACAAATAGATTAACCTGCTACTCATAATTCGGGAACACTTTTTCATTCAAAAGAATGGTATGCTATGCTAAAGCTGCATTTACGACAAAAAGAATTAGAAATTTAAGTTCTAGATACAGCTTGTGAAGGGACTTAAAAGTTACTCCAGTCCAATGTTAACTGTTTTTGTCTCAAAGATTTAAAGACCCGTCATCAGGATCAGGGGAATTAGTTGCACTTAATAGTCCAATTTTGTTGCAGCTGAAGCCAGCAGGAACCCCATGTCGTGAATCCAGCAACTCCTGTGATCTCCCTGAATTCTGCACCGGCATCAGCCCCAACTGCCCCTCAAACGTCTACCTACACGACGGCCACGCCTGCCACAACGTGGATGGCTACTGTTACAATGGCATCTGCCAAACTCATGAGCAGCAGTGCATCACACTATGGGGCCAAGGTATGGACATGAAACCAACCCCCACCCCTATCCACTTCTTCTGGCTTACTGTGTTCATAAAAGATCCAGCCCGCTAATGAGATTCACTGTGTGAACGTAGGTGCAAAGCCGGCTCCAGGCATCTGCTTTGGAAGGGTCAACTCAGCAGGAGACCCCTACGGCAACTGTGGCAAAGACTCCAAAGGCTCCTTCGCCAAATGTGATGCACAGTAAGGCCTGGTGTTCCCATGGAAACTGATGAAAGCGGTTCATTGTATGTGTTATGGAATGCAGTGGAAGGTATACACTGTAGTTCTCATGTGTTGAGGCAGGTTTTTGCTTTCTAATGTGAGCGGGATGGATGGAAATGGAGAACCAGTTCCTGTTCAGAATCAATAAGATTCAATCCATTAACATCATTTGCCTTTTTGCTTAACAATTCCTTAATTGATGATTTACATTACACAGGGACAAACGAACCTCACATTGACTATTCTGCTCCAGCTAGCCTAGCTTAGAGGATAGATAACAGTTTTCCCAAGAAAACTGTGGTTCTGGATTTTGCGCCAAGAGTAGCTATTACTCAAGAATCTGTAAAACTGAACACAGAGAAATTCACATTACTCTCTCATATGAGATTCATAGTCAATACAGTCAAACTTGTGATGCATCTCCTAATGTACCACAGATGATAAAGCAAACAATGCTAGCTTGATGGTAACATGTCTGAGGTGCTACATTGATGTGCTAGCGGTCAACGTACATTGATACAACTTAGGTTCTTATACAGAATTTCAACTTTCCTCACAGAAACATTTCACAATTTCTCTTTGTTAACAATACTGAACCCTCTATGTACTGTTAATACTTACAGGCATATGTTTTCCAACAAGAAATTGAAAGAAAAGTTGTTTGCACGCTCACTCAAACTGATCAATCTATTAATCGGGTGATAGTGCTGATGCTGGTTTGGTCTCTAACGAGGAATTCAGTTTCAGTGCTTCATGACCAGTTAAAAATCCCTTATCGTGACTTTAACGATGGAGAATTTACCGCCACCTTCTTTCTGACATTTGGAAGACTGAAATGTCCAACATCACTGACCCTTTAAACAAAGATATTTTAATTAGCTGCTGCCCTAATTGAAGGTTACGGAGTCACTCTGTGAGATGTGGAAAGTTTCAGAATCTCTCAGGTGATCCTCTAAAAACAGCACAAACAAGCTGCCCGCTCTGCTGTTTACCTAATTGGACCCAAAGAGTGAAAGAAAAATAATTGTGTATTTGCAGATATGGGGGAAAACAGTGACATGTTATTCAATTATCACATTGTTCCTCTGTCTCTCGGTTCTGTTCACAGGGATGCTAAATGTGGCAAAATCCAGTGCCAAGGAGGAGCTAACCGCCCTGTAATTGGCACCAACGCTGTCTCCATAGAAACAAACATCCCTTTGCAGGACGGGGGAAGGATTCTGTGCAGGGGGACACATGTCTACCTGGGGGACGACATGCCAGACCCAGGGCTGGTGCTGACGGGGACAAAGTGTGGAGATGGACTGGTGAGAAGAGCTTGAAGATACATTTTTCCAATCTTGTTTTTTTCAAGCAGGCTGTCGATCTTACAGGATAGGTTTTATTTTTAAGTGAAAGCAGAGGAAACAACAAAAGAATTGGAAATAAGAGTGGAAATGTGATGTAAGACGACAGGCCATGACTTAGACATTCTCCAGGGTGTGGCCTCTCCTCATTTTGGCTCCACATACTTCATTGACTTAGCATTATTCAGTCTGTTTGGCATCTCTCAGAGGTCATCAATTCATCCATTGGTCACTCTGATGATACAGTTAATCCATTTAGTTGAATTAACGTCCCCGAGAGCCTCCACCCTGAAGGAGGATCCTGCCTCAGCCCTCATCCGTCAGAAGCCCTGGCATCACTGTGTGTGTGCCCACTGCTGCCAAGTTCATCTTCCCTTTTAGCCGTGGTGTGGAGCATCTAAGGCGCACACAGTCTCGTCTGTATCATATAACTTTAAAAAGCAGCTTTAATACAAGCGGGGTGTTACATTTTTTGCTGTTAAAGTGGTTTGTCTGTGGCAAAGTTAGCTCATTTCCCTTTCAAACATGAAAGGCTTTTAAATATTACTGCTTGCTCTGAGCTCAGACTATCAATTTTTTATTCCTTTTTTTGTGCCGCAGATGTGTCTGAACCGGCGGTGCCAGAACGTCAGTGTTTTCGGGGTGCACGATTGCTCAGCAAAATGCAGCAGTCGCGGGGTGAGTGCTTTTTCCTCCTGTTTTGGTTCATCTCTATCTCAACCAGTCCCCTCGCTACATGAGCTGTTTACTTTATATCCCACCCCCTCCTCACACAGAAGCTCATTTTGGCTGTAATTTGCTCAAAAACTCTCAGTGTACGCCGGTTAGGGAGCCATTACTCAGCCTGGCGATCAATCATTCTTGGTTGCTGAAAGGTTCAATCAATTAGACATAATGGTTTCATTCATGCTCGGCTTTGAGTGCCATTCATCATGATCTCAGGCAGTCGTCCTTGTCCCAAAAACTGTATAGAAATCTGAAGGCCAGGCTCTATTTGGCCAAATGATGACACAGTTTGACTTTCAGAGAGGGGGGAGTGGGTTATTGGATTTTTCTTAAATGCCACCCGACAACGTCTCAGGGTGGGCCTGTTAGAGATGAAAAATGTGGCTTTGTGGTATTACCCTTAAATTGACTGGAAGGTCTCAGAGGCTTTCACTGTGACAGCTGAGTGAAAGTAGCATAGGAAACTCTTTTTATTGTCTCTTAAAATGAAACATCTCAAGTTATGACACAGCCGTATTTGTTTGTCTTGCTCCAATTAAGACATATCTTTGAAACTATTGGGACAGTTTTACTCGCGGAAATAAAAAAGATGTTGCTCCTTTAGGAGACAGGGCAACCCCTGCTTACGCAGATTAGATCAAGATGTTGCCTTGGAAAGAGGCCCTCACCTGCTCTGCATTACCCTGCTGGGAAATCCATGCAGAATTTACCATTGCTTTTACTCGGCAGGACAGGAAGACAAGGAAGGAGAGATGAAAATGTGGAATAAGGCAGGAAGAATCTGGTTTTTATATCAGATGGTTTGCAAAGTGGGGCCTTGCTTGTGGTTGAATCTGGAAACTCATGCAGCACAAAGAACATCAGCATCAGTATTCCTAATCTGTTCGGACATTTTTTTAATCAGTGTTTTGAGGTTTTGAGTCATTTTTAATCCTTAACATTCATTGATTCCAGAGTAGCAAGATTGCTGCTTTTTGAATTTCTGTGGATTGATTACAGTATTAACTAGAAAATAATCAGTAGATTAATCCACATTGAAAATAATCATTATCCGACGACCGGGTGCTGTGATAGTCTGCATCCAATTTCATAACCATAACTCATTTGTCACCATTAGCGTATCCGATGCAACCAGATGAGAGCAGAAGCTGCATATTAATGGGGTGTTCTGTTTGGCGTCTGCTCAAATGTTGCATGAAAAAAGACAAGACGATGATTGTAAGTTGGCCTCATCTAACAGGTAATGGCCCCGTCAATGTGTTGCAGGTGTGCAACAACAACAAGAACTGTCACTGCGAGGCTCACTGGGCGCCGCCGTTCTGTGATAAGGCGGGGTTTGGAGGGAGCGTGGACAGCGGGCCGATTAGATTGGCAGGTAGGTCGGTGACTGTGCTGAGTTGCACAGTCTGAGAAGTCTTCCCTGAGCCCAAGTCGACTAACTCTAATGATATCAACCTGCTGACAGAAGAATAAATTTGGCATCAGTGTGTGGAGAAAAAGACCCAAACAAGAGGTCATAAAACGCAAAAATTTGACGGATAAATCAACAAAATCAATCAAGGCATGTGGTGTAAACACTAGGCTCAGCACAGCATAGAACATGACAGTGATTTGGCAGGAAACATAAGTCAAGTGTGGCTTTGATTCTCTCAGCCCACTTCATCTTGTCTAACACAATCAGTGGATATGTTTGCTTTAACGTGAGTTATAACAGACTGATTTTTGGGGGAAACCAGAGTTTACTATTGCCATGGTGGCAGTTCTTACCATCGACTCTAAGTGAGTGTTTTATACTTTGAGGGAGACATTCAATCTTTTTTAAATCAATGAAACCATTTCTCAGTCAGCATTTTATGTTGGTATTGTTTTCTTTCATTACTTGCAGTGTAATAAGCGGTCGTGTTATTTCATGATGTGATAAAAACATTTGGATTGCATTGCAGTGTAGAAACTAAAATGATCTAACCAGTAAAGGCCTGACTCCACTAACTGCATAACTTTTAAGATATTTTTTGAAGCTTATTCTGCTTAAAATAAGAAGACAGGACAGGGGATGAGATAGGAAACAGGGCGCGAGTTGGAAGTGACATGTGGAACAGAGGCCAGGGGCTTGGTTTGAACAAGGACTAACCCCATGGGGTGTGACCAAAACCATCAATATGTCATTATTGCTTTCCTCACTATCGCTCTGTAAGGGGAGGTTGTGTTATTACATGATATGATCAAAACATTTTAATTACATTATGTTGAATGTCAAGAGTGAAACAATCTCAACAGTAAGGGCCTGTCTCCACTAACTGCATTTCTATAACTGCTAGCACTTTTTCTGTTTTAAGTTGTTGGGGTTTTTTTGTACTTTTTAGAATCTTTTTATGTTTTTGATAAGAGGATAAGACAGAGGATAAAGCAGGAAATAAGGTAAGAATGCAGAGCGACGTGGCGGAGACTGGATTTGAACCTGGGCCACCTGCTTTAGAGCTCCTGATATCAACACTTGTAATGGTTCATATGGAGGAGAAACCATGAAAACTTAATTTTTTAGGACATATTTAGAAGACATCTTGAATAACAAAGATGCTAATCATGCTACGATACACTACATATTGATGGTTTTTGCACACTCTACAAAAATTTCCATGAATAAAAGAAAATATTAGGCAAGTGGAGAACTTCAAAATGCATTCAATGATCATAAACAAGGGAAGTAGAAGCATTTTAAAAGAACTGTTAGAAGCACTCTAAACTTGTAGTTGTAGGCACTGCTATTCGTGGACACAGGCCCTTATGTCCTTCATTCATACGTCAATTGTGCCTAGCAACAAAGTGAGTTTTCGGTTTTTCCCCCACAGAAAATCTCAGAATGGGATGTCAACTCTTTGAAGATACAACTTGATTGTTTATTATTTCCACATGTATGTTGGTGTGCAGACAGCAGGAATCTGACTGTAGGCATCCTGGTTGCTCTCCTCACCGTCCTTGGAGCCGCTCTGATCATCTGCATCAAGAGGAAAACCCTCCTTGGCCTCATTTCCACCACTAAAAAGAACCAGATTGAGAAACTCAGGTAACTTTTTTTTAGTAGGTTAAATTAAATCATTCATAAATATCAAGAATGATTTATAATTCATTCTGTTCTATTCCAGATCAGTGAGTGCTGTAATCAGCGGACCCTCCCCTCCTAACCAGCCTCCATCGGTGAGCACGGCGTCCCCGTCTCGACCGGCCCCGCCTGTCCCTTACAGCGCCACCATCTTCAAGGTCGCTGCACCACACGTCTTCGATGACAGGCCGAAATCACAGACACACACACAGATTAGATTTCTTAAGGGGGGTATCTGGCTCAAACAAATGCATCACCAGCGTGCTGTGATACTCTCCACAAATCATCCTCAGCAGGATTGACGTGTTGTTTTCACACAAATGGCAGCTCATTCAAATCCAATTAAATCTCCCCCTCTGTTTGTAGACACGAGGAGGAGGTGATGATAATGGAGTCAGTGTGTTCGTGACACTTGAATACATTTCTTGTCATTAACAGCTGCCTATTAAGACAGAAATTGATTTATCTGCACATGAAGAATGTTTACTGGCTGCTTACTTGAGAAATAGAGTCATCCTGTTGCTGATAATTGCAGGAGAGATCAAAGCTTTTCCTCTAGTTCCTGCATGCCCGCACGTCTTAACCACTTTATTACAGCGTTGACGTGCTTTGTAATGGGAAGAGGCCTGTGATCGATCGCTGGAAAAGAGAGCAGCTGTGCGAGGATTGACATTTGCGCTTCGTGGTGGCACACAGCAAGTGAGCGGGGGAAAAGCTGTTGCGCATTAGCATGAGTTTGGTGTTTCCAGTTATCCGCATGTGGTTTTCATTTGGGGTCAACGGTAAGAGGAGAAAGGATGTAAGGCTGTTTGATGTCAGCACAGTGCAGGTGAGGTCATTTTCCAGGCACAGCGAGCTGTTTAAAAGCGCCGTGTGCGTGCTTTGTGTCTTACACTCCGTGCACACATCTGGCTGAGTCTATATGCTAAGCAGTGTCATATTTTGGCTCCATATTCCGTCTGATCTGTCTTGCTGGGTGTGTGTGGGCTTTTGAAGGGTTACCTGAAACAAAGTCGAGAAAAGTGAGCCGGGAAGATTTGATTTATACACCTCTGACAGTGTCAGGAAGACCAGCAAAGGATGAGGAGATGGTTCAACACGGCTGTCCCTGATAGGAAGCAGACGCTTTCCCTTTCTTGACGGTCTCTTCTGTCTTTCATCTTTTCTTCCACAGCCTTCTCACCGGGGGCCCGAGGCAGCACCCCCTCCAGCCCCTTACCCCTCCCACCACAGCCTTCACAGACTGCCCCTGTGCCCTCCAGTTCACCTCAGCCACCCTGTCCCTCTGTCTCTCACCCTGTCCCTCTCCCCGGGCCCCATTCAGCCGAGGCCTCCTGTACCTCCACCTCATGTCCACATCGCGCCCCGCGGGACGCCATTTCGCAGTGCGTCACGCCATAACTCCTGCAGGATGGTCATGGTGAGTGAGTCTGACACCTTTTATATGATGATGTTAACTCGCTGTAATTTCTCCGCTGGGTCCGTGTGAAAGTGTTGTTCACTGCGCCTTCAAATGGCCGTTTTCATGCTTCTTGTATTTCCTATATACTGCATTCCCGCTGACAGTCCCATAAAATAACAAGGTTAACCCAGGAGCTAGCATCACCCAAGCGAGACTTCAATTCTACAATACAAAACCGCCACATAAATATTGAAAATGGAGCCAGGCTTTCAAAAGAAGTGGGGGGGGGTCGGTGTTGGGATTGATGAAAACAGCAACTGGAGTGAGCAAGTGTGTCCAAATATCGCAGGGTGGTAAATTCGCTGCCACTGGTATTCCATGGAGTTTAGCTCTGGCATTGCAGGCTGTCAGAGTTGAAGGGAAGAGAAAGGCAGAGGTTCCTGCTGTTAAATCCCTTTTAACTCAGTGATTCTCAAAGACTCTTATTTGCCTTTAATCCGGTTTGACTTGTACTTTGTGGGTGAGTCAGGGAGAGAGACTCAGAGGGTGAGGGAGGATTGAAAAGACTTAAAGAAAACATCGTAAAAAGACAGAATGGAAAGATAAATAACAAAGAAAGACAATACTATTGCTTACCTTGATATTAGCAGAAAAGAAAAAATGAGAACCTTTGGATTTCAATCTCAATGTGATTCCCTATCAAAGATCACATCTGTGAAGGCATCGAATTAGATGGGTTTGTTGTGGGATGGGACGATTGAAACAATAAGAAAGGTGTGGAAAATGGGATAAAAGAATAGGATTATGAGGTTTGAGGATGAAGGGATAAAGAGTTAGAACTTGAAGATAGGATTGAGATAATGGTCAAGGTGTGAAGGAAAAATAGCAAGAGTTGAAGTGTATAGGGTTTGGAGATAAAGAAATTAATGATTGAGGCCAAGGATCAGGAAAGAGCAGAATAAGAGGCAAAGGTTGGAGAGTTTAGGGTGAAGAGTTAAATGTTCTGAGGGTGCAAGGATGAAGGGTTAAGTCTTGGGGATGACGGTTAAGTTGGAGCAGTTGAGTACAAGTTGAGGGAAAAGTTCGAAATGTGGGTGGTTGAAGATGAGCAAGAGATGGAGGGTTTAGGTGAGAGGCAGGTAAGAGCTGGAGATAAGAGGTGAAGGGATGAAAGGATGAGAGCATGACTTCAAGGGTTCAAGGCAAGAGTCATGGGATAAAGGAGTGAGGTAGGATGCAATGGGGGGGGGGTTAGGAGTAAGGGGCGAATGATCAAGTGTAAAGAGATAGAGTGTGAAGGTTCGGCTGGTCAGGGGCACGGGCTAAGGGTAAGGGGTGAAAGATGGAGAATTGAAGGGTTAGATCGACCCCCACCCTCAACCCTTCATTCACAACCTCCTGCCCTTTACCCTCGATCCCCTATCCTTTACCTTTAACCCTGTAAGTACCAAAGTCACATCCCTGTCAGGCCCATGCAAGGTCAAAAATGACTTAAAACATAAATGGGGAAAAAAATGATGCATACAATTTAGCTGTGTTGCTTTTATTTTCAAATATGGGATGTTTTGGGGTCACAACTTTTTGACTCAATCTGCAAAATATCAACATTTAAGCAGCCAAAGCAGTTGGGGGTGAAGAATTTGCTTGCAGAGTTTTATTGATATAATCAAGCAGACAAAGAAACTCAGATATGAATCATCACTGAAAGCAATTATGAGTTTCAGCCCTATAGGAAAGTGCAAAGAAGGACATGAGGAAAAAAGGATGAAATCTGAAAATTAGATCTGTCATTTCTTCCAGGGATCGGATATTAATGTCAAAGGACATCAGCAATAATTACGACTCACAGGGGAGCTGAGGTCAGAGAAATGCAGGGATGCCGAAGTGGGATGAGGATTATTATATGTGTGTTAAACACGTCATTCTAACCCCGTTCGGTTTAATGGAAGGGAAAGTAAAATGTCACCATGGAAATAGTTGTGTCGTAAATATGTCACATTTGGCAAAGTCGATTTTAGAATGCATACTTCACTCTCCAAGAACTCAGTTTTGTTTTACACCAATCCAACAGGTGAAGCACTGCAGCTTTATACTCTCTCAACGTTAGAAAGCGACTTTTCTGTCTCTTCTTAGTGTCAGGGTGTGAATTTGAAAGTGAAGTCTGTTGGCAGCCGACTTCACCCACAGTGTCTTTAGCAGCTGTTTGGCAGCTCTTAGATGTTGACAAAGCCTTTTTTTTCCTCCCCTCTCAGTGAAAGCTCTCCGCTGGGGGCCGGGAAGTGAGGTCTGAAAGGAGAGCTTTACCTGACGGAGACGGAGGATTTTTTTTTTTTTTTTGACAGATAGTTGGATTTGTGAGATGTGGGTTTAAGTATTTTCAGTTGGAGTTGAGGTGACACTTTGTGCCATTTCAGTGAAGAACTTTTTGAAACTTTTCTGATATTTTTGGATGGAGCTCAAGTTGACCTGGCACAGGGTCGTATTGGCTCATATGGCTCTGTTAACAAAGAATGACTGTTTAAGATTGATGGATTGGTGAAGAATTAGTAACATCACATCAATATCGCAGAGACTTTCAAATTAAAAATTTGTTCCGAATTAGAAACTTCACTGAATGCTTGTTTTCTTCTAAGTGAAGGCATTTAAATTTGACAGCATTCATCTGTCATGCCTTCAGATTCAATACCACAGGTGAGGTTGAAGGTTACTCCTCTTGAAAAAGAAGAACAGAGAGAGAATAGAATCATAGCTAGCAGGACTTTATCATTTTTGGTCTTCCAGGGAAATGTTATGTTCCCCTTTTTGCAGATTGCACGGGCTGGGCTGCCCCCCTGAAAGGGTTTCATTATCTGAGTTATAGTGCCACCTGGTGGACATTCTGGGTAATGGTGTTATATTTGCTGACTCTCACTGTCTCTTAAACCCTCTGATGGCTTAAGTGACATCACTCAGAGAGTGAATTGGTACACAAGCCCTTAAAGGGACAAACTAGATTTTAGTGTAATCAAGAAATAATTTAAGGGACTGTGAGGAATTTCTAAGTGATCTTGAATAAGTCTCATCTCTAGATTTATGCCTGATAGTAATCTTCAACTTAAAATGAGACCATGAGCACTAAAATAGGTTATTTCTAAATGACACTTCTCAGCTTCCTGATCAGGAAGAACAGGACTAGATTGATTCACCACCAATTGAAGTCTCCATGATGACACCATGCAAGCTGACTATGTTTATTAGCAAGAAGGGAGATCAGTGTGTTTCACTGCTGAAAACAATGTATTGTATTTACTTTTTATTAGTGGTGGAAACAGGTGAAGGAGTGTTTGACAGAAACAGAAAGGAAAAGCAGGATAAAGCTAAAAGAGAGAGTGATAGAGTATGAGCGGCTGAAACATGGAAGCGGAGTGTTTATCCCTATAAAGCTTTTACTGGAAGCCCTCTCAGCTACTTTAAAATTTACCACAAAATTTGAAGAATAAGGCTGTGTATAGGTGAAAGATTACAAATGTATTATATCTATTGCCTTTGAACACATTATGTGAAAAGATGTATGGAATATGGCAGATTAAGGCAGTTTGATACAAATTCAACATAGAGGGAGACTTTTATTTTGAAAGGGTCACTCAACCTTAGTTGCAAGTCCTTGATTCTTATTTGTTTCTGTGTTACTTTTTTTGTGTTTCACAGCTGTGAATTCTGGATAATTTTTACACACAGTCTCCAGATAGGCCTAATACAGACATTAAGACTAGGCATGTGTTTGTCCTTCTTTCTACAGGAGTTTGAGAAGCCCAGTCCTCCTCAGAAACCCCTCCCAGCTGATCCAAGGAGCTCTCGTCTCACTCGAAATCCCACCGCTGTGCAAGGGCCTGCTGCTGTTTGTGGCCCCGCATCACTCCCCGGTGCACCCAGACCTATGCGTCCGCTCCCTCGTCCAAACAGGTGAGCTTCAACCCCTCATTACATCCATCCAAAAGCAGCTTGTGTAACTCACTGACTCTCTTTTCTCTCCGTCCTCTACTCTAGACCCGGTCCCAAGCAGCCTCCAACACTACCAAAGCCTTGCATCATCGCCAACGTCAAATACAGCAGCTGAGACTTAAGCCTGAGGGGACATTGTTGTGATGAGAAAATTTGCACTATGAAAACTCTGAAAACCTTAAAAATTGGCGGCTTCTCTGAGAATCAAGAGATTTGCCTTGTCCCTTTTTGGTGCTCTGTCTCTAAATGGTGCTACGAGTCTGTGCTCAGGTACATGTAAAGTATTTATATTCTGTATTTATTGCCACGCAGTGCACTGTGCCAGACACTTTTACTACACGGTAGCAAAATAGAATTTTAAATTTGTGTTTTGCATCATTTTTTTTTTAAATCAACTCATGTTCACCAAGTTGAGTGCTTGAGGAGATTTTTATTGAAGGAAAAAAAGCAAATCTGTGAAATTGTGATTGCAGGAATGTTTCTGTGAAATGTCTTTAAATGAAGGGAACACGTGTCATTCTATGGGTTTTTTCGCTCGGGAAACCTCAGGAGGAGTTGAAAAAGAATTTGTGCAATGGCCTTGGAGAACACTCAGAGGTTAATACTCTCTCGCTTGAGCCCATCTGATACAACAGAAAAAAGGAAAAAGCGTTCCTGCTGCATCTGTTTTCCCAGAGGCGGCTGAAGTTCTGGTCTCTGCGTTTGTATTTCAAAGAAAGTAACTGGGAAATATTACTGATGTCCGTTTCATTTAACAAACCCTGAGAAGCTTTCTTACTGAGGTATGAGCTGAACGTACATCCAGAATGAGGTGACTCAAGGAAATTCAACCTCTGAAATACTGCTCTGCTTAAGTAGTTTTTGTGTTTTTATTATCTCCTTGTGTGCCTGGACTTGGTGTGAATAAATCATGGATTCAATGAAGACTCTGACTGAATAGGCATTGGTATAGGATGTATGTATTTGTAGTTAGTCATCTTCTTCTTTTTATTTTAGCTTTCAGGACACTTTAAAACCATCCTGCATTTGTTTTAACTGTGTTTCATTCATTAGAGTGAACGCAGATGTATTCTTTGACGGGGTTGCAAAGCGGCATATGTATATTCTCATCAAAGCGACATTTCCTTCAAGCACAGCTTTTTGACTTTTGTTACTTTTGATACAGCTCTCTCTTTATAAGACTGCACTAGTTGTACATGCCTTGCCTTGTTTATATGCTTTTTCAATGCTCTGTGTGTCCATGAACAAACGGGCGGTCACATGACTGCACATTCTTGTCCATTGTATTTCTCATACGTTGTGTTACAGGTGAACACAATCCCATGGAGAATGCTTTTTTTTTAAATATAATGATTGTTTGATACATCATATGTAAAGAAAACACTTCAAATGTCAGTGTTGAGTCATCGCATTTTGAACACTTGAGCTGTATTAGTAAAAATGTTTTTCTAACACTGTAAGAATTTATTCTTTATTGATCCTCTTCTACATTTACTTCTGCATAGCCAGCATTTTATTTTTTCCTGCAAAACAAACAAAAAAAGACTTTCTTTAAAAGTTTCTTTCAATCAGCTCAACTTTTAAGCCAACAAAGAGGAGAACAAACACTATTTTTCTTTAAAAATCCACAGCTTTATAACTACAAACTTGGTGGGAGGTTTTTTTTTCCTCTTTCATATTTTGGCCAAATTGCCTTCTGATGATTAAAACCCACTACAACCCTTAAAGATAAGAAATGAATCCTAGCATTCTTCACAATTAGAAAGACTTATCAACATTAAACACAATGATTCATTTTTGTAAGGCACACATTTGTAATTGTTCCCGAAAAACTAAACATTAAAGTAGATATGTTTTCGTACTAACAGGTTGAGCTTATGCATTGCTCATGTATGGAAATATAATTTCCAATGAAATTGCTTTGGATGGTGTTTTATGTGTAGAGAGCGCCCTCTCCTGGAACCTCTGAAGACTTCACCAGTGCCACCTGTTTATCATTGCCAATCTGCTGTAACACTCACATTTATGTGACCTGCAACACCCTCTCTGAAACAAAAGATATTTTTAACTATCAAAGTTCTGTTAACCTTCAAGAGAATCTGTGAATTTGATGCCAAACACTTTTATGACTTTAATACTTTTCTTAGTATATATTTTGACGGTACAAAAATCATTTATCTCTGTGGTGTAGATGTGAGGGACCTAAAATTCTCCTGTTACTAGTTACTTTACATGGTTTTGTTTAAACCTATCATACTGTGTCCTGAAATGCTACAAAAGTGCTGAGCTTGAAACGTTATCATAAAATGCACTTAAATCCAAAATGTAATAATTTGCCCCAAATGAAACAAGTTGCACTTTTTGGCTCAGCATCTGTAACATTATCAACCAGTTATTACATTTCAGGCTTATTAAATTTTTATGTTATTCTATTTCAGGTTAATGTCATTTCTTTTTGGACCAATTTTTTAAAAACTGGGCTAAAATACAACTTCAGCTGCCTTTTGTTGTATGATACTCCTCAAGGGAGTAGCAAATTTTGTTTATCTTTAAGAAGTTTTTGAGTAAACAAATATCATTTTGATGAGATAGAGTTCTTTACAACTCATGTATCAATAATAAGTTCTAAATGCTAAGTTCAGTGTTCATAGGTGTTTAGGAAAGCCAGGTTTTGGTTGTTGGCGTCACTACTTTGTTGTACATTTAGAAATTAACACACAGGAGTAAAATATCAGTTTAATATTTTCATGTCATTAAAGTATACATTTTTTGAGGGAGACAGTATATTCTCATACCACCCCTGTAAAAGTTAATGCCCCAGTTGGGCTGCCCCGTGGACACGCCCCTGCGCGCTGCCCTGCTTTACAGAGGATTAATCCACAACAAGTGAGACAGTTACGCAGACATGAGACCATGAAGCTATATTTGTGGATTTATTGACAAGAATATCCTCATAGTCGTCGTCGCACGATGATTCTGTATTGACAGAAGATTATAAAAATCCGTGGACTTGAACATGAAGCAAATCAAAGCACGTGTGAAGCCACGCTGCTGGGGATAATTACGCGCCGGTGCGCGCTACGCGCCAGGAATAGGACAACCTCAGGCAGCCTGTCACACAGGCCTGTAGTTTCATAAACTCAGCAGAAGTGGAAAAAAGGTATAACTTAATGACCACATATAATAGTTTCGACTGAAAGAACAATATGGAGCAGTGTTAGAGACCTTTGCGCGCTTGTGTCATGTCGGAGGAAAACAATTCCGCTGAGGCTGACGTTCACCCTGAAAGTGAGGAATGTCCAGAGGAGGATTCGTTTGGTTTTGGAGATGATCTGGAGTTAAACCAGTTCGATGGATTGCCTTTTTCCTCGCGTTATTACAAGTTACTGAAAAAGAGAAAGACTCTTCCTGTGTGGAAGGTGAGACCAGAGTTTGAAGATGCTCTAGTGAAGAATCAGCTGGTTGTTGTGTCAGGGACTGCGAAGACTGGG
The DNA here is from genome assembly GCA_008086565.1 of Thalassoma bifasciatum. Classification (NCBI taxonomy): domain Eukaryota; kingdom Metazoa; phylum Chordata; class Actinopteri; order Labriformes; family Labridae; genus Thalassoma; species Thalassoma bifasciatum. The sequence continues at coordinate 2,259,424 of RPOG01000011.1, read as the reverse complement.
AGGAGTACACAGGTAAGAAGAAGAATCATATATAAATAATGTGTGTCCTTTTAGTTTTCCATCTTTTTTCTGTTCAGACATCCTTCTGACTGCACCCAAATACCAAAGCTTAACCCAATTAGAGTGACTTGCATTCAGTTGTCTGCCACATGCCTCCTCCATCCATTAGAAGTGATTTGATTGTAACTTTAATTGAACCATTTATAATGTTTTTCAGCTTAGTTTGCTCCCATGGGTCTATTTTTGTACTCTGACATATTGTAGCAGCAGTGCCATTATGTAAACCTGTTGTGTGAACATGCTGTCCACCTCAGCAGATGCTGTTTTCACTGCCAGCCTGTCCAAGCTCCTGACAGTCAGGCTTCACAAAGGCTTCAGCAGGGGGGTGTTAGGGGACCTCCTGCTGCTAAGCCCTGATCCGCTGAAGCCGCTCTGTGCTGCCAAAGCAATTTTGCATTATGAGCGATAATACCATACAAATATCTCTTGTCACTGTTTGCTTTGCTGTGTGCTTAAACAAAAGCTGTTAGGACAACCTGAACAGGATGCTCGCTGCTGGAAACAAAGTTCATACAAACAGAAAATGTTTAATTATAATTGATTGTCATTTTAGATTCCTCAATGGTGCGCAGAGTTTTGTCTCTCTGCGCAGTACCAGAATGGCAGGGTTGTGTGCACACAGACCAGCAGACAGCAGGCGGTAGATCTGGCGTTACATGTGGCGGATGAAATGGATGTCAACATAGGACACGAAGTGGGTTACACCATCCCTCAAGAGACCTGCTGCTCCTCGGACACTGTCCTGAGGTCTGTTCAAGTCCTTCTCATCCTCTACTTAACAGCTTTTAAGGCCTTTGCACACTGACTCCTTTATTTTTGATGTGTTGTTTGGAGCCATAATCCAAGAAAAAGCGCCATCGCAACAAATCCGATGGGTTTATTTTTCTTTTGATTGCAAAAATTTGCAACACAGGAGAAATGGAATCATCACCAGTGATAATGAATCTGTGGTTCTTGAGAGTAGAAAAAGAAATCATTGGCTCCATCCACTCCCAAACAAGACAGGAGCAAGGAGAGTTTCACCTGTTGGTAAAGGAACTGCTAAATTATCCCGATCTCTTCCAGGAGTATTTCAGGATGTCAGAGGTCGAGTTTGATACATTTCTAGCCTTACTGGCACCACACATCAAATGAAAAACTCAAATTTCCATGAAGCAATTTATACTGAGCTGTGGTCCCAAGTAACATGAGATTGAATTTCTTGACATGATAATTTTGGAATAAAAAGATGGACTCAGTGTGCAAAAACCTTTACTGTGACGCTGAGAAATGTTGAACGTGATCCCGACAGTATGTCCATCTGTAACCCTTGTTGTTGCTTTCATCTCTCAGGTACTGCACTGATGATATGCTCCTGAGAGAGATGATGTCTGATCCTTTCTTGGAGCACTACGGAGTCGTCGTCATAGACCAGGCCCATGAGAGAGCAGTAAGCACAGACATCCTGCTCGGTCTCCTTAAGGACATTCTGCTGCAGAGGCCTGAGCTCAAAGTGGTGGTCCTCACCGTCCCCCCAATGACTGACAAGCTCCTGAACCACTTCGGCAGCATCCCGCTCATCAGCGTTCAGGCACCGTCTTCTACGGAAGTGGTTCACAGCAACAGCAGCAGCAAAGACTACTTCTATTCTGCGCTGAGGATGGTGCTGGAGCTGCACCGCACCAAAGAGGATGGAGATGTTGTCGTGTTTCTGGCCTCCGATGAGGTAAGAAATCATCACATTTTTTCAAATTCTACTTTATTAGACCAAAGTGACTTAACCTATCTCTTCCTCAGGAGGTTCATTGTGCCCATGCCATCCTCCAGCGGGAAGGCACCAGGCTTGGAGCAGAACTAGGCCAGATGGTCCCTCTCATTTTGGGACAGTTAGTTCCTGACTTGTGCGAGCAACCCGGGTTCTCCAGGAGGGTTTTCTTGTCTACTCATTGTGGGGAGGATATGTGGTCGGTTACAGAGTCGGTCAACTTCGTCATTAACACAGGAGTCCAGAAAAAGATGGTGAGGCATTCTTAACAAAAGATAACTAAGAATTGACCTGAGACTGGTGATCTGAGGATTGTAAATGACATCTTCTGACTTTTTAGGTGTACAATCCAAGAATAAGAGCTCACTCAGAGGTACTGAGACCCATCAGTCAATGTCAGGCAGATGTACGTAAGCAGCTCTCTGGACCGACAGGTGTGTTTGAAAGAACTTTTATTGCTACATAGTGAGGACTTTTGTGTTGGTGGATTATTTCTTTGTTGCAACAATGCTTCTTGGCAATTAATCTTATACCGTTGGAAAGTTTGTTCATTTCACAGGACACTGTCACACTGGCCATCCATACTAATGCACGATTAACCCACTGTAGTGCCTTCCCACTGTGGTCTCACTACTCCAATTTATGTGACTACCAATTTGGTTACCTTTCGGTTTAAGTTAGGTCATTCTGGTCCAACTAAACCCTTCTAACACCGCCACCATTGCTTGAAATGATCGTCAAGAGGAGCGATTATGGTGTGCCAAAACCATGGAAGTCTACCATGCTCAAGCCTGATACGGTGTGGTCATACTGGCCAAATAAACTGAACTTTATGTTTGAAGCATGTTTGGGAATGGTACAGATAGTCAGTGTGACCACGCCCTAAATGGTGCCACATTTGTAGGGAACGTGCATTTGAGGGATAAGTAGCAGTGCCAAGTATGTGGGTTGCAACTTTGAAAGATTTGCTAAATCTTCTTTATCAATGCCAAATGAAAAAATTGTCTCAAACATTATCTCGTGTCTCTCAGGTAAATGTTTCTGCCTGTATCCAGAAGACATCGAGCTTCCCGCAGAGAACTCCCCGCGCATCCTTGAGTCCAACATCACACCGACCGTCCTTTTCCTCAAACGCATGGAGATCGCTGGTCTCGGGCAGTGCGACTTCATCGACAGGCCAGGTAAAACTGCTAGTAAATTAACACAAATTCACCATTCAAACATATTTAGACTCATGTTTCTCATTCCCACACATAGTACCATGTTCCCACCCTAATCTGAGAGGTTTACATGGGAGGGGTCTTTTTTTGGCCAGAGGAAGCCTCGTCCAGTGTTTGCTCTGCAGAGCTGTTTGGGCCCAGTCAGCCATGATGAAGCAGAGTTGACGGGACCCTGCTACCAACTATTGTCTGTGCTCTGTTCCACCCTAACATGAACAGAAGAGGCTACAAGGGGCCAGCTCATTAGCGATTATACAACATGTCTCATTTGTGCAGCAGCAGACCGGTACAATGACAAGAGACCAGAGGCCAAATGTACTCTGCTTGCTGGATATCCCAGCAGAATCTTCTAAACTCGTTGACCAAAGAATCACTTTTGGGTGCCCTGACTGCTGCCTCCTACTGGAGATTTGTAGATTTCAAATGGTTGCTTCAGCTAAAGTCGTGCAAGAAAAAGTGGGACAGTTTGATACAGTCTTTTATTGTTCTTCTCTCTGTTCAATTCTTTGTGCCAGATCCCGAGGGTCTCATGCAGGCATTGGAGGAGCTGGACTATCTCGCGGCTTTAGACGACGATGGTAACTTGTCTGAAATTGGGATCATAATGTCAGAAATCCCTCTGGAGCCCCAGATGGCCAAAGCTCTGTTAGCATCCTGTGAATTTGACTGCGTGAGTGAGATGCTAACGATTGCTGCAATGCTGGCAGGTACAAACATGACTTTTCCAAATGTTAGCTAAACTTTTAAAAAGGTCTGAAGTAAAACCATATTCACGTTGAAGTAGATTTTTTTTTTTAACCAGATGGACTCTGTTAAGAGTTGTCTCAAGAGAGTTGATCTGAGTGTATCTTGTTGTTTTTTAGCTCCATGCTGCTTTCTGAAGCTGCCTGCTGGTATGACCCATGAGGCAGTCCAGTGCCAGAGAAAGTTCCAGCACCCAGAGGGAGATCACTTCACCCTCATTAATATCTATAACGCCTTCAAACAAAGCCAGAAGGAACAATGTAAGACAGCTGATTGTCCCATTCACACGAACTTCCTAATTTGTTAGTTTCAAGCCTCGTTTGTGGTTTTTTTTTTTTTTTTTTTAACAACTCAGCTCTATCTGCTGCTTTTCTTCCCAGACTTCAGCTCCAAAAAGTGGTGCCAGGACTACTTCCTGGATCATTCTGCCCTGAAAACAGCCGAGGCCATCAGATCTGAGCTGACCGACACCCTGAATAGAATCGAGCTCCCACTCTCCGAGCCGTCCTTTGGCACCAAAACTAACACCCTCAACATCAAAAGAGCTCTGCTGGCTGGATTCTTCATGCAGGTACAAAGAAGCACCATCACTTTCGAACTATCAGCCCCGCTATGTCCACGTTTTTTATGTTGTATCTCCTACTGTTAGATTGCACGGGATGTGGATGGCTCAGGGAACTACTTCATCCTGACACACAAGCACATGGCACAGGTGAACCCACTCTCCTGCTACGGAGCTCAGTCACACAAGCTGGGGCTGCCAGAGTGGGTGGTTTTCCATGAATACACTCTGTCAGAGAACAACTACATGAGGACAGTCTCTGAAATTTCCCCTCAAGTGTAAGTCAACCACCATGAAGCTGAGAGACATGTTGTCTTTTATTTTTCCAGTTCATCATCCTTACAATCCTCTTTAAGCCTCTGTTGATGGGTCTCTTGGTGGAAGTTTCACTCTTGCTCTTCCTTCTCTTTCAGCTTTATTCAAATGGCACCAGTCTACTTCTTCTACAATCTGCCCTCTAGTGAGAGTAAAGAAATACTTCAAGACATGTTGGACTTGGGCTCTAAGAAATGTAAAGAGAAGCAGAAAGCCTTAACTATCAGCAGTAGTGCTGACAGCAGCTGTGAAGCTAATACTCAGGCTTATGACAGATGTGTGATTCAGTGATCTAGGTTTGTAAATGTAAATATCTGGGTTGTGATATCACCCAATGCTTCGAAGTGCTTAAAGTCGACCCTTAAATGTTGTTTTGATGGTCATTTATGGAAAAAAGAAGCTGATTTAGCTGGTTGACTCTTTAAGATGATGTCTTTGAAGTTGGTTTGTTGTGTTGTTATGTCAATTCATGTTTTTCAGCTGTGGTCCAATACAGCATTTCTAACCTCCTTTTGCCTCAATGTTTGCTCCTCACTCTCTCAATACAGTGAAAACTTGATAGTTGTGACAGATTGGCTGTATTATGTCTGTTTTGTATTATGCTGCAATGGTAGCCAAGTCCACTACGTACAATTTTATTTTCCTCATCAGTGCAACATGTATTTGTGGTTTCAGTAAGTGATGCTGTCTGTTGCTGCAATTAAAAATGTGGAAAAAAATCGAATATACCCCATGTAGAATCACAAAATAATCTTATGTACAAACAGTGAGTGGACTCGATTAAAAAAAACAACTCCTTTCCACTTTTTTCTAATTCAAAATTCTTTCAAGAAGTGTAGTTACAGCTGTCAACAGGGCACAGTTTTTCACAAGTACTGACACTACAACTACAAACATGCTGTTTAATTCATATGATCTGAAATGTGAATTTCACGTCTTGCCCTTTTGCAAAAATGTCAGCTTCAGTTTTTTTTTTTTGGTTAAAAATATAGGAAATCGGCTTTCTACTAAGATTTGTCTGCAAGAAAAATCTGACTCATTGTTAGATTGAAAATTTTATAGAACTGTATCATTCAGAGATTTTATTCCCAACCAAACGAGACGTCTATTAACATTTAATGTGCATGATAGTCAGGGTTTGTAACTCTGTTGTTATCAGGCTTGTAGAAAAAGAACCACACAAGTTAGAGCGAAATTTCTACTTATATTCATATGATTTAGTCTTATAAACAGTATGTTGTGATTTTCTTGTAACTTAATCCCACAATTAAGCAATAACTGGTAAAAACTGTCACCGCTAGAAAATGTAAACCTTCGTTGCCAAAATGTAATTACAAAGTCTGGTTTACATAACTGACTTTACCATTATGGACTTTTTACAGAAAACTGAACCATTTCAGAAGTGTTTAGAAAGAGTTCTTTATGGTGTTCACACAGTCAGGTACTCTTTGAGTTTGTCCATAATGACAGGCATCTTATCGGCTGGTATCAGCATCACTGTCCTGAAAGGTTTCATGGGTACATCATCGAACGACCACCTCCCGCTCAAACAGGAGTCTGCTTCTTCCTGGACCGAGTAGTGGAACTTCATGATGGCTTGCTGTGATTAAAAAAAAGAGACAGCTGTTTGACATCTTCTCCTTGAATCTTGGTGTAAAAAAAAAATTAAGCTCTGTGTTGCATTTACCTCATAAAAGAACTCCTCCTCTGCATTGACGAACATGTACTCCTCTTTAGGAGCGCCTCCTCTTGCTGGAATAGTCTTGCTTGCCTCTTTGCAGGTTTTGCTGATCATCAGACAGTAGTGACATCTCCCGCTAGGCTTATTTGTCCTCTGAGCTTCAGCTATTTCATCCCTGAAGGACAAAAAAACATTCAAACTTTCAAAGACGTCTTTCCTTTTGCTCCCTAAACAAAGGCACTTAGTTTTTTATCAGCTCATACCCTTGAGATACAACAGATACTTTTAAATGGGGAATTATTTTCAACAATCACAACACTTTCTCACTAATTAAAGGAAATGTGTGCACCAAATTTGTCTGCATAAGAAGATGACAGAAAGTGACAAAGTAAAACTTACTGAAGTTGTTTATGCAGCGGGAGGGCGATCTGTGGAGGCACGTTGATGAAGCGCTCACTCAGCAGCAGCCCCACAGGCTTACTGGTGTCACTGAGGATCTGCTCCAGCTGTTCGTTCATGCTGTGGGTCGAGTTTTTCTCACACTGGTCCAAGATCAGCTCTTTGATCTCCTCCACACATTGCACACCCTGAAGATCAGACAGAGAAAAGGATTAAAAAACAGGGGCTTGAAAAAACACAGAAAAGCTTTATGGTTTGTGATTGCAGCTGTTACTTTTCTCTCTGTAAGGTTGAGCATAGTGATGAAGCCAAACACTTCGTCTGGATCGTCATCATCGCTGTCCTCAGGCACCTCAGCTTGCTGGGACATAAAAAGAATCAAGTGACGACATGTTAGAGCTGGAACTCAACTTTTAAATCTGAGAAACAGTTAAAATATTCCAGTAGCTCACCTTGATGACACTCCCGACATGATTTTGTTGAATGATGATGTCTGTCACCTCTGATATATTCACATGTGCCTTCAGAAAGACCTGAATCCCAGCATAGTAGAAGTGATCAGTGAGGTCACCCTTTTACTAGCCCCCAAAATTCAAATTAATGCAGTGTTAGAAAATCACAAACCTGTTGTAAAAGTTTCTTGATGCCATTGTAGTCATTATGTGAAATGGTGTGGGCTTCAAAGTCCACGATCACCTCCTGTATCAAAACAATAACAAAGAAAAGAGCTGTCAAAGCTTAAGTCAACTCAAAAGTTGTAGTTTTGACCAAATTTCCGAATAAATAACGTGTTAAATTGAAGTGGCTGAGAAATTAGATACCAAAGTTACAACTTTCTAAAGTCACTCTTTGTGGTAAATGTGTAACACCAAACAAACCATTGGTAATGGTTTGAGTCATATTTAACTGGTAAAAGTCAACATGTTTCTGTATACAATGAACTCTCATCAGATCAAAATTATTGCATAGGGGAACCACAAGGATCAATACTTGGCCCCATGATCTATTTTTTGTATGCCCTGACATCAAAACGCTAATGTACACAGGTGACACTGTAGCATGTGTGCACGCCAAAACAACATCCGGCTGCTGCTCACCAAAGCTAAGAATAAGATAAACCATTGGCTTAACTGATCATTCCTTCAAGTCAGTGTAAATAAAACTGTAGGTCACTTAAGTATCTGAGTGTTAAAAAACGCATGTCATTGTTTCAGTTTAGCCACAGTGATTAGTGTTAGTATCTTCCTGCAAACAGTAGTCGACAGCTGACTTAGCTTGCTACCTAGCAATAAGTTCTTCGTATTATTTCTGCTCTCCTACCTCGTTAATCTCCTCCTCTGACGCCGCGCTGTCCTCCTCCCCGGAGTCATCATCATCATCCGGAATCTCATCCGAGCTAATATCATCCTCTTCGGGATTTTCACCCAGACCCACTGCTCTTCTTTTAGCTGAAGAAGCCATGCTGCAAACACACAACACGTTGTTGGTGGACGGGTGGGCGGGGCAAGGGTTAAAGTTGAGCCGTTAAGAAGAGAAGTAGGTAAGTGGCGCAGTGAAGCCGCCATTTTGGCTCCGAATGTACACAGCTTTCTCATTAACACAGCGATGCATGGAGCCGCAATGGAAACTGGTGGCTCGGGGTAAAATGGAATGAACCACTTTTGAAAGAGGTGTTTTATTTTTTTTAAAACTGTGCTCTAACTAATTTGTTACTTTAAGAGATATCTCAACATTTTTTCATGACTAATAAAAGTATAATTTGACGAATTAAAATGTTAAATATCGCTTTAAAATTTATTTGAAAGAGTCAGTAGATATTCAATGACGTGATGTCTCCCCGCCTCTTGAATGCGTCTCTAAACGTCATGCCCCAAACGGAAAAGACTACTGAAGGTACACGACTTCTATGAAATATGATGTTTTTATCAAGAAAAAAGCTTTGACAGTTATGAAACTGTGCCATACGAGCCACACAGATAAAATGTCTTTTTTTTTCAACCGGCATAACGATTTAGTTAAATTAAAGCGACCATTATCGTAGCCAAGCTTTTAATGAATGTGTCTTGCTAATGTAAACAATAACATAAAAACCACGTATAGTGAATTAGACGTAGTTGAATCGTTGCATTTAAGTTTATACTTGTTTACAGTCCAGTAAACGTGACTAGGCTATATTGTTATCAGCAGGTTGCAGTTTGTCAGTTTTAGGGTGTAGCTTAAATTGCTGTGTATTCACACCCTTTGTCCAGTGTTTTTGAAGTTATAAGGTAGTTAGATTTATGAGAGCAGCATTTATATTCAGCCCTGATCTATTTGAGGGTGTTTATCTGTATTTATTGCCACAATCTGGTGTTGCAAGGTCCTGGTCAAGATGCATGTTCTGCTTCTAAAGGAGCCAAGAGAGGGGGAGTCAGGACCTGACCCTTACATTAAGGTAGGAAAACTTTCTTGCACACTTGTATGTGAAGCCTTATAGGCAAAAAATTATTTTAGGTTTGAATCTTACTGCAATTTTTTAAATTCTTATTTTCTTGCACAGGAGCTGGCTTCACATGGGCATAAAGCGACCCTCATTCCAGTGTTATCCTTTAAGTTTGTCTCATTAAACACCTTATCAGACAAGGTAAATGTCATATTAACAGGTATATCAAGCATCAAATTTGTTTTATGGGCACATGTATGCTTTTTGTGCCACATATGTTATCTAAGATATCTTTTTATTTCAGCTTTTCCAGCCAGAAAAACATGGAGGTCTGATCTTTACAAGTCCAAGAGCAGTGGAAGCTGTGAAAATGTGCTTGGAAGCTGAAGAAAGGAGGGACGGTAAGGGATATCTGTGTAATTGTAAAAGGTTTCTTCTCTGCTTACTGAGATTGAAATAATTCATCCACGTCTTATGCTGAATTCAGAATGGGACAACTCTGTGAAAGACAAGTGGAACACAAAGTCCATCTATGTAGTTGGAAAGGCAACAGCTGCTCTTGGTGAGTTTCTTTGATTTAACTTTTATGATGCTTATGCCGATTGTTGTAAAGTGTGGCAGGCACCAGGTGCTGACAGATAAGTGTGAGATGCTGTTACAACCCACAGTGTTTTTGAAATAGACTGAACACAAGTGACAGCTGGGTGTGAGACGCTGCAAATACTTGCTTTGTAGGAAAGAAAATCGAGCAGGTGAAGCACCTGTGTGACGTGGATCTCCTAGTAGCCATTATTTCATTAGCTATGCATTTATTAGTATAATATATCTAAAAAATTTGAGTGAATTCTTGCAGATATTTATATTCAATTTTGAAATAATTCCAACTTCTGTTGTATTTTTTCCTGCAGTAAAAAATCTGGGTCTAAACCCTTTAGGCGAGGACACAGGGACAGCGGACGTCCTATCACGTGTCATCATTGAAAGTATGATGTGATAATAAAGCTCTACATTTCCAGATTTTAAGACTTAAACAGAAGCTTTATGATAGTTTTAATAACTAATCTGACCCTATATTTAATTCTCATCATAGGAGAGGACACAAATATACCCCCACTTTTTTTCCCCTGTGGCTCAATCAAGAGAGAAGTGTTGCCTACGGCGTTAAGAGAAAACGGTAAGCCTTTTCCCTCTGTGCCTTACGGTAAAAGCTCAAGGTGATAGAAGCCCCTCTGGGGGTTACACTAATTATAAAATAATAATTGTGCTACCTTTATCACTGTGGGGATCTGTTTCTTTTGTCTCCAGGAGTGCCTCTGGAGACACTGACTGTCTATCAAACTGCTGAACATCCAGACCTGGAGAAGAATCTGAAGAACTTTTTCACAGAGCAGGTTAAAACTCCAGTCCTACTGCTAAGTTTGAGTACACATTTTTTAAGTATAGAAATGAATTTTTTTTTTTTTTGGCATTTGCAGGGTGCACCAGCTAGCATCGCTTTCTTCAGCCCTTCAGGGGTGAAGTTCTGCCTGGAAGTGGTGCGGAGGCTGTCAGGTGAACAACTGACTCAGATAAAGGTACAGCTGACTCATACTAACAATATACACACTCACTACTTAACAATGCCTCTGACGGACACTTCTGCTTCTTTTACTTCTAGTTTGGCGCAATCGGACCTACTACAAGAGATGCTATGATAGCAGAAGGTCTGTGTGTGAGCTGCACTGCAGAAAAACCAACACCAGAGCACCTGGCTGCAGCGATAGCCAAAGCTCTACAGGAAAAACCTGCAGCCTCTGAGATCCAACCACTGTCACTGCTTTAACTTATATGTAAAGTGAATTGTGTGTTTTTTTTGAAAGTTTCCTGACTTGTTTTGCATGTACATACGCTAACTTGCACTTTAAAAAGCCAGAAATGATTAAATGTGAATTAAAGCTCCTGTCATTTCGTATGCAAAGATTTTGGTGCCCCCTGAGGACAAAGACATACTTTTTCCTGTACACTTGTTCAAAGAGTGTTTTAACAACAAAATCTCAAATTGTTCTGTCTAACCAATCAAATGAAAGTTTAGTCCCCTGCCTAGTCTGACACCTACCCTGCAGCAGCAAATTTAGACATGAAAAAACAACAAATAATACCATTTAATCTGTATACTGATGGATTTTGTTGCTTTTCTAAGTCTAAAGAAGCATTAGTCTTCATTTCAATCTGTTTCATAACAGAAAAAAAACCTAACAGGAGCTTTAAATATAATTTTATTTATGCTCAGTTTGCTCAAGTTGAAGGTGTAACATTTACTTTTGAGAATAAACTCAGTCGAGAGTGATGAAATGAACCACCCAAGTGTGTTTGTTTATGTGTCCCATTCAAACCAGGTGTGGGTAATTCTTAGCTGTTATCTCCTTTCACAATTCAACAACAGTGCATTTAAAATCGATGAAGCATGTATCACACATCTCCTCCGTCAGAAACAGTAGATCCTGGTTTACTTTTCACACAGAGCTGAAGAAAGTAGGACACCTCCTGAGTGTCGCACCTTTACATGGGTGTGGAGAAGCTCGGTGTTGGACTATAAAGCAGCGCAGTGGTGTCTCCTTAGCCATTTTCTTACCACGATGCTGACTTTCATCCAGCTGATAGTTTTGCTTTTCTGGACGAGCATTAGCTCAGCTGATGCAGAGAGAATTTTCCACAGCAGGGATCACTCTGATGTGCTAAGTGACAACTCTCACCAAGCTGAAGTCATAACAGATAAATTCTCAGCAGAGGTAAAATCTCATCATTCTCACATTAAGAGTTTGTTCATTGGAAGCATGTAAAGTAAATCCATTCCTTGTGTTGTAGTTATTTCTCTCTAGATATGGATTCATCAAACCAGTGAATTGGGAGGAGATCCAGTTTGAAGATTCCTTCACCTCGTTTACAGAAGACTTCATGGACGACTTTCAGACTCAAATTCAGGAAGGAACTTCAGTGATTCGTACGAGGGACTCTCCTCATCATGGTGACCAGGAGGATCACAGCAGTTTTACAGAGAGTCCAGCTTTTGTTTCAGCACTTGAGGAGTTTCAGAGGGTGTCAGGTCTGCCGGTCACAGGGGTGTTTGACAAGGCCACAAAAGAAGCAATGAACAAACCGAGGTGTGGTGTCCCTGATCGGGAGACTGAGCAGAACAATAGTGAATCAGAGGTTGATAATACTTTTGAGGAGACTGAGGATAATAACACGGCAAGTAATACAACGAGTGATGATGCTTTTGGGTCTGGAGACAACTTTGAAGATGACATTTTCAATTTAAACGACACAGAAAGTGTTCTCGCTTTGCTCTTAAATGACACCAGTAGTAATTTCACAGGAGATTCTACATTAGATCACATTTTGGATCAAAATTCTCAAAATGACACCAACATGCAGTTTCAGACCGTGAATACCACCCTGAGCTCAGATCAAAGCAAAGCAGTGCAACGTAGGAAACGTCACCTCGCTGCTCTTGTATCCAGAAACAGGCAAAAGAGAGATGTAAGTGAAACAGGGTACATGGCGTTTTCTAAGAGGGTGTTGAAGTGGAGGCTTATAGGTGAAGGCTACAGCAGTCAGCTGTCGATTGAAGACCAGAGGTACATCTTCAGACTGGCCTTCAGGATGTGGAGCGAGGTGTGTCCACTGGAGTTTGTGGAGGATACACGCTCGCCATTGGAGGATGTGGATATACGGCTTGGCTTTGGCACTGGTAGGCCTAAGCAAAACCTTCACTTGTAGAAAAACTAGTTTTCTGGAGTGGTGTTGGGGCACTGAATGTGATGTGGTGCACATTTGATAAAAATCTAATGTATATGTTTGACATTATCTTCTCAATTCTACTTAGGACGGCATCTAGGATGCAATCAGAGGTTTGACGGCACGGGTCAAGAGTTTGCCCACGCCTGGTTCCTTGGGGATATCCACTTTGATGATGATGAACATTTTACTGGTCCCAATGCTGGAAATGGGATCAGCCTTCTCAAAGTGAGCAGCTGGATCAAATACCAGACATGTTTTGTAAGAGAAGAAAACAAACTCATTACAGATGCAACTCATTCAATCTGACATTTTCTTTGAATATCTTTTGATTCCCAGGTGGCGGTGCATGAGATCGGACATGTTTTAGGTCTCCCCCACATTTACAGACCTGGCTCTATAATGCAGCCCAGCTATCTGCCTCAGGGGTCCAGCTTTGAGATGGGCTGGATGGACCGGAAGGCCATACAGCATCTTTATGGTAACAGCTCCATCTGCTGGACTCAGATAAAGAAAGAAACAGGTTTATTTACACGCTCAGAGCAACAAACGGAAACTATTTGTTTTTATTGTTTGATCCTAGGGGGCTGTAAAGGTCGATTCAACACAGTGTTTGATTGGATCAGAAAGGAGAGGACACCTCATGGGGACACTGTCATCCGCTTTAACACTTACTTCATGCGGGGCGGCTGGTACTGGCTGTATGAGAACAGGAATAACAGAACACGCTTTGGGGACCCGGTGGCGCTCCAGATTGGTTGGCGTGGAATTCCAATGGATGGAGTGGATGCATATGTGCATGTGTGGTCCAGGAGAAGAGATGCTGTTTACTTCTTTAAAGGTAGACCAACAGATGTGTTTTCCATAAGTGTTAACATTTTCATATAAGATTTTTATAAATGTTTTGTGCTCAGGGACTCAGTTCTGGAGGTACGACAATGAGAATGATCAGGTGTTCAGACAAGACCCTGAAGGCAACCGCTACCCCAGGTTGATCTCTGAAGGTTTCCCAGGTGTGTTTGGTCCCATCAACACAGCGTTTTATGACAGGAGGGACTCCCACATCTACTTCTTCAAAAACAACCTTGTAAGCAGCAGCACATCTTTTTCTCTTTCTGTGCAAGATAATTCAAGCTGACCTCACACTTGACAACTTTAAGATCCTAACTGATGTGATTAGTTTGAAGCATTGGTATCATTAGAATCTGTATGCAAATTCTGGTCCAAAACTACTTTCCTTTCTAGGAATAAAAGTTTGTAGCACAAGTTAATACACACTAAGCAGTCTGAGAGAAGAAAGCCTAATCTGAGCTACTTGTTTCTCAGCTTTGAATCCAAGTAAATAAACCTGCTTCACGTCCTCTGTGATTTGTTTGTGTGTCGTAATTAAACTGATTTCTACATAAGAGGCCAAACAATTATCTGTTCAAACAGGTGTACGCGTTCGACGTGGACGCCAACAGCTTGGCAAGAGGCTTCCCCAGAAACATCAGAGATGTTTTCCCTGCAGTGGAGAGCGGAGACCATCCAGATGGCAACATTGACACTGCCTACTTCTCTTACACCCACAATGCCGTCTTTCTACTCAAGGGCACACGCTTCTGGCAGGTGGTGGGCAGCCGAAATCGCTGGCGCCGGCCTTTTCTGCCACGGAATGGCCTGCTGCCACACAAGGAGGTGGATCAAAACTGGTTCGACATCTGCAATGTTCATCCCACGGCACTCAAACTGACACGCTGAGGGGGCTGAGGCAGAGACTCATAAAACACCACCTGTACACAGGTATCACATACCTACTCACCTGTTGTCATACCTGTCCAGGTTCCAATTGTGTACTTTTCTTTTGGAATGCTAATGTATAATTTAAGATCTTACAGACAAAAACTATTTTATATTTGTTGGCTTTTATTCTAAATGGGAAGTTCTATTAATAAATCCCCTGTCTGTCTCCCACTTGGAGGTGCCAAATGAACATTGGCGAGAAAGAAATCCTAAAGGACGTTTCATATGGAAGATATTTAAAGCTTTAGAGAGAAAAATCTTATTATAGAATGCCTGCTTTTGTCTTGGATAAGTCACTTATTCCAACTTGAATGTAAGTGCAATGAACAAAAAAATTGCTTGAAATAAAGAAGTAAACTAAAGAAAAGGTAGCAGGTATTTTTACTTCCTTAGTTTGCATGACATTAGAGTGACCGTATTCTGAAAACTGAAAACCCTATATGGCCCCTTGGAGATTCTGCAAAAATACTCAAAGATACTCAAAGTAGCTATGTAAACCATACACTTGTTTCAAAAATTCCTTTATGTTTGAAGTGAAAAATTTCAATAATGTGAAAATAAACAATGTGTCAAAACATACTTAAACAAAAAGAAAAATGGAGGTATTCTTCAGTGGGATGATTTTTTTGTTGGAATTTTGGTAAACTAAAGAAAAAGAGAGGTAGTTTGTGCTTGTTTTATTTTGGCTCATGAAAAATGACAAATAATGGTGCAAAATTGAAGACAGAAAAATGCCAGTAGCCCAGTGCAACGCTTTAGTGTAAATATTAATGGTCTGACGAACAAGCTAGGAAAAACCTGGACATCCTAGGAAATTTTGGAAAATCCCCCCTGAAATTAATTATATAGGACCAAAAAGGGGGACATGTCATGGCAAGAAAGGACATCACCCTACACTTCCTGTGGTTTCAACAATAAGTCTCCACATCCTGACCTGTGTGATGAGAAAATTATGAATACAGGGGCTAAATATTTCTAATTTAACTGACTAAATTCTGTCTTCTTCTGCCAATTTGACTAACTGCGTCACTACTCAATAACTCCACACGATGGCGCTGATTACAAGAGTGACTTCAACGCGGACAAGGTTGTTTTTTACCTGTAGAAGAAGTTGACAGATGCAAGTTAATGATGACAAAATTAAGCAAAGCGAAGCAAAAGTTACTCAAGAAACAATGATGCAGCTACTTCTGGAGGAAACACAAGTGTGACAGGTGGACTTCACTTGTCACAGAGTCCTACATGAGGGTCAGTGCTTGTTTTATTTCACTGATAACGAAGTTCGAGTGAAGGCTACGAATGAGCTACTACTCGAGCAGGACCCGGATGTGACCGTTATTATCACGATGGACACAACTGTCACTGACGCAGGTAAAATTAATTTCTCAGAATTGATATTAAAAGTGAACAGGTTTAAACACACGTGCTAGTCTCGTTTGACAATTTTTATTTAGTTTTTGAAAGAAAATATTTTTATTTTATAGTAATTTAACAATGGTTACAAATATCCGTGATTTTAGTTTACAGACTGAAAACATACATGAAGCAATGTCATGGTGAAACCAAACCAAATTTCCGCGAATAGATACCTACATAAATCTTTGAGTTTGACTTTGAGGGTTATTTTTTTAACTTGCTCACCAGGTATTGTGACATAATGCTTGAATCCTTATGGTTATTGTGGGCCAAGTATTGCGTATCGTATCACGTCGTACCATATTGTTCTGTATTGTATTGTATCGCATGATATCGTATCATATTGTACTTTATCATAGGGCCTCATACCACATCCCGCCGTTTCATATTGCATCATATCACATCTTACCATATTTTACAGAATATTTTTCATTTCTAAAATTCATGTACTGTATCGTACTTTATGTTTGACAGTCATGCGAAGGTCATACCAAGATTTTTCCTTGAGTTGTCATTCTTGCTTGTGTTGTATGTTGCTTTGGACAAAAAAAGCAATAAATGGGATTTCTTTTATAAATTTTGCACAGGATTTACAACACAGCTTTATTCACATTTAATGGATTGTTTCTTTTTTTTTTTTTAATTACATTGCTGCAAGGGATGTTAAATGGTTGCCATATCCACTTTTTCCCCTTGTAATAATGATGGGAGTGCAGATATCAGTGTGCCAGGTCCCAAGGACTCATATAAATGAAAAACCCATCTGGATAGAATGCCTGGAACAACCACTTCCATCTTAACCACCCGCAGAAACTCAAACTAACAGTTTCCAATAGGTAGGAAAAAATCTCCTTTGACCTGGAAAACATGATGATACGACTCCTTTTATAACATCTACCACAAACTTTAGAGCTGGTCTGGAAGGAAAAAGAACAAGCTTTCTCTCAGTGGTGGTGGAAAACATCTATATGGGTCCTTAATTTTCAAATCCTTACCTATGGTTGGAGATTTACACACCATCAATCAAAAAGCAGTTGATTGAAATTTAAATTGAAGGAAAATGACTGAAAGTGGCCTCGACTTATTACTTAATGCTGTTCTATTTCGTCGCAATCATGCTGCAAAGAAACAGACATCGATCCTGTAATCGATATGTTACTTGAACACTCTTATTAATGCAGCTCATCTGCAGAAGATTAAGCTCCTGGTGGGCTGCTGATAACTAGCATAGTGCTCCAGGCGCTCTGTAGGCTATATTAATAAATTGAAGTAGAAATCAATTACAAGCAAAGGAACAAAATGTCACGGCTAGAAGAGGAACACAGACGGATGTCATGAGATGTTGAGTTTACAGAATGAGCTTCTGTTTCAGCAAAGCAGGGCGATTTAATTACTTTTGTGTAGCGAGGTTGGATTCGGGAAGAAAAGGAGCTGAACACGAACATTTCATTTGTAAGGCATGTAAAGTCATGAATTATTTGTTAATTGAAGAGCTCTTTTATTACTCTTTTAAGAGTGATAGATTGTGTTATGGACTGAATGTGCATTTAACAGTACATCTTGTGCACAGAAACTGCCCTACATGCAAATACGGTGGCACTATACGCTTTGGGTACTAACTGATGAGGAGTAGCATGAAGAATGTATGTATATACATACAAATACAAATATCATTTATTAAACCCTTCTTGCTTAGATAAATGTCTTTAAAGCCCATTTCTGCCAGTAGAGAAAACAGTATTAAAAGGAATAAGGAATAATCATACAAGATTTGGCCTAAATGAAAAACGAAGATTAAGCAATTATGAAAAAAATAAAAATTGTTAACGTTGAGCCTAAAAGTTGTAGTTATGATTAAGAATGGGCAATATACTATGGGTTAGAAATCCAAAATTATGAGATAGTAGGTCAAACCCATAAATTCATAATTATGGAATAATGAATCATAAGTCAAAGAGAAAGAAGTCACTTTTTTGAGATACCATGTCATATTATATAACTAGCTAAACAAGGCAAAAATGATAAGAAAGTCCCAGTAAGCCATGAATTTGAAGATCATGAAAAAAAAAGTTAAATATGAGTTAAAAAAATAGGATGTAGGAAAACATTGAGTGTGGAATTCACAATAATAATTCAGTATAAATCAGGAAATAAAAAAATGTTTAAACAGTGGCAATTTTGTTAAATATGAGATAGAGTAGAAATTTGAGATTAATATATGAAATTTCTAAATCAAAATTATGAGTTAAATGAAGTTAAAAAATGTATGGTTAAAACACAAACCATAATCATGAAGTTAAAAGTTATAAAACATGTAAAAGTCATAATGGTAGGAGAAAAAATCACAACTGTAAGGAGAAGTAGAAATTTTTGAAAAAAAAAAAAATCATTAATTGGTTATACATTTTTAAAAATTATGGTTATGAAATGGCCACATTGCTGAAATGATGAGGAAACTATGAGATGAGAAGTTGAGTGAGAGAAAATGATATGATGATACCTTTTTGTTCAGTTTCCCTCTGACGTCCATAAACCTGAAATAATTGCATTCAGCATATCGCCCCTCTAAGTCAGCTAACCACCGAACACTCTGTAATTCACAATGTTGTCCCAGTTGTTTGAGTCGAATGTTTATTTCTACAGCACCTTGCTGTGCCTCGTTGACATCTCAGCAGGAATAATTGATAGTCTAATAATAAATCCAGTACATGGGATGATTTAGAGCAGTCTAAGCTTATGATCTGTTTGTTTATCCCATTATGAAGCCTCATACATCTCCTTCACCCCAGAGTTCCTCACACAGAGAAATCCAAAGTACAAACTGTTATTCACACATGCCAGTCCCCGGCTGCAGCTCTGCACAGCTCAGTGATCTAACAGTGAACAGTGATCCATTGAAGCTCCCTCCTCTCTGCACCGCGGGCCTCTTTGGATGCGACTGGGATAAATGAGATCAGTCATGCTGATGGAAGAAACAGCCCCAGAGAGATGCACAAACCTGTGTCATGGCACAGGAATCCACATGGGAGGCACTTTAGAAACAGGAGAATGGGATTCTGACTCCTGCAGCACATTTTTTTATGACACAAAAAAATCTCCCAAACTCTGCCAAGACACAAGAATAAGTTGCACTGCTGTTGCCTCATTTCTTGTCTCGGAGCAGTGTGGGAAAACATAGGAATGAATCACTCTGAGTGTCATTTCCACTGAGTGTCACACAGGAGTGTGTCTTTGTGTGCGCCGTGGGATTAGCTCAATAAACTGCTGCATTTGTAGATACAGTAATGTTGCGTTTGAATGTATCGTCTGCTAGATTCAGGCTTTCGAAGAGATCTTTATTGTCACGGCACAAATCTCTCGGGCTGAATTAATAGCGGGTTCAAGAATAAAATCACGTTCGGTGTGCTCATAGAAAGAGAACATTTACACTGTAAACAGTTCAAGGATTTCCTCTGTGATTGAATAAATGGTTTTCATTCTGAGAGTGCGGCCTCATGGGGAGGATGCTGAGCAGTTGTTCAGCTTCAGTTGAGATATTTTACTTTTTCATTTTTATATGTCATAATATTCAGCCAGTAGACTGAAAATCCTTCATGTGATGGCCTCTTGCTGCCATTGTAGTCGAGGCAAGCCAAGTGAAACCTCATCAGGAAATGGTTCGAGCAGTTTTATGGCATCTGTACATTTTTTTTCTTCTTTTTGATCAGTAGTTGTGGAAAGCACTCATGTAGATGGGACAGCCTCCTGGATGCTCATCTCTCTGTTTCTGTTTCCTTTGATTCTTTCTCAGAATCAAACAAATCTGTGTTTAGTCTTGTTTGATTTAAGTGCAACATGTAGGTAATTCAACTCAATTAAGTTGGTGAAAAATGAAAGAAATAGAGTTTTTCACATAAAAGACAATATTTGAGTCTCAAAAATCACTATTTCATAACCAAAGTCAAAACTGCAGGGGCTTAGATTTTCAAAAATTTAGCTCACAAATAAGGAGTTGGGTTCCTTAATACATGTTCCTACACTTCCCAAAATGCATCACTTTGTGCTTAAAGAGGGGGGTAGTTTTTAAAGGCTTTATATTGCTCCTCTAGTGGCCCTGTTGTAGCTTAAAATTGTTTACAGCTTAGAAAAAATCCCTTTTTTTCTCACACGAGTGTCTAAAAAAACTGTCATCCTCTGTATGAAGCGTTTAATTTTGGCTGCTGTCTCTTTAAGGCTTTTCACTTCACAAACCCTCTTCCTTCTGATTGGCCAGCCCTCTATTGGCTTGTTTGAGGCAGGCCTTGGTGTTTGAGGCCTCTAACGCGTCATGTGATGATCTCATGATTCCCGGATGATCTTGAAAAGTCTTGTGAAGATCTTGTTCTATTTTCAGAACAAACCATTTTCATCAGTTTTCAGACAGATTCTGAGATTTCTACAACATACAAATTTGTAATGATTTAATAATTTCCACACATTTAGTTCAAACATCCAGTCTCATTACTTTACATCCATGTTTAAAGTAATAGAAAAGGCAAAAGCAAGTAAAGCAAAATACTCCCACACCTATTGGCAAAGAATCATCCTAATTGGGCGAACTCATCTGTGGTCTTTACATCTTTTGTCTTAATTAGAATGTTTAGTTATAATTCTAATTATATTCTTCAACAAACAGCAGTAATTTGAAAAAGCTTATAGCAGAAATCAGCAGATGAGAGATTGAAGATGTTAAACTGCCATTTCCATTTTTCTTTATATTATCAAGCCTCCTTATGCTTCCTTTAAAGTTCTTCCATGTCCAAATATCCTCAGAGCAGCACTTTGCTTTCATTAAACAGACCATAGAAAAGCATCTATTGGGTACCCACTGTAAAGTCTTGATTATCTGCAGTATGAAAATGTAAATGCAAAAATTAAAAATGTCTCGAAGCAGTTTGAACTGGTCTTTCATTTGGGGCCAGTAGAGGGCGACCTGCACACACACAAGTTAATTAAAAAGCTCCTTGAGCTGCTGTTCACACTCCCTTATGGCCATCTTCAACTTTTTATGCTGCATTTACATCTTTATTTGTTAAACACAGAGTATGTTACATGCTTACAGGGATATTCTACATTTAATTACTTCACATTTCACTGCTATTTTTTTGGATGAAGCAGCCAGTTTGTCTGTGACAGAGTTTTAGAGAAATCTAGAACCTTGAGTATCTTGGCTGTGTTGGTATATATTTCCCCCCTGTGTATCTGTGTGACATCTCACTGCGTTTGTTGATGCGTCAGGTGTATTTTGAGAGCAGAGAAAGAATCAGCAGACTCCACTCCACACGCTGAATGTCTCCCATGTTGTCAAGGATCCACTGAGGAAACGCTGGCATGAATGTGAGTGTGTTTTCCCGTCAATGACAGGTTATGGTAATGCATTTACTTGGGTCTACACACTTTGCAGTCTATGTTTGAAAGGGAATTTGTCGCTTCTGCCAAAGAATTCACTGCCACCCCTAGGGTCGAGTGCAGATCAGCATTTATTCTTCGGTAATAAGCGCGGAATTCAGCCTCTCCTGAAAAGCGGATTTTGAGTTAAAAGTTGTTGTGCGCATTAGCTCTGAGTGGCATCGTTAACAAGGCTGCGGCTTGTTTACAGTGGTTGAAAAATCAAGCAGTCGCTCACCTCCATAAGCACTCGAATGCACAGATACCGTGTCCCTCTCCTCTTCTCCGTCTCCTTGCCCTCACGTAAAGAAGTTTGGATTAAAGGAGAAAAAACAGTGACTGATGCCTTCACCACTGCCTCTCAATTTCACATTCAAATCAATATTTCAAAAGCTCTTATCATCAAATACTTTCCCAGCAAAGTGCTCCTCACGAAGGATCTTTAATGTCAAGGAGAGGTAAATAGGATTTGGAATTCACAAACCGGGGCTTTCATGCTCTCATTATTCCGCCAGGAAGGAGAGAGACGGTGTGTTTTTTGTGATGCAAACTGTGTTAGTCTGCAGTAAAAATACTATTCCAGACAGCATATTTATGACTTTTTCCCCTCCTTAGTTACACATGTAAGCAGGAGTCACTATGCCAAATGAAAATAGTACAGTAATTACACATGTTCTCTTGAGAATAGTCCATGTATCACATCGACTAATTTGAATAAGGAATCTAAATCATGCAAGTGTAATTAAGCGTTGTGTAGCCTCATGCATAATGCAGCCTTTAGGAAGAAGGACTAAATACCTGGTAAACAAAACGAGGGGGTGTGGCAGATGATGCGTTTGTCAAACCAGAAATTAAACTAATAAAAGCCCCCGCGTCTCTAATTTGTTCCCATAAGCAGTCAGAAGAATTTCTCCCACCAGCCCCGTCACACCCTGAACCTTGACCTCTGCCCCGGGAGAAGCTCCAGAGACAAAACAAGGGGCTTTCTGCTGATGTCAGTCTGAGTGGCAGCTGCAGGTCAAGGGGAAAGGAGGGGGGGGTGCGAGGCTGTCCCACGCATGACCACACAGAAGTGACAGCCAGGACCCGGCTTCCTCAGATTTGAGTGAAAGGGAACGTACGTGCTGTTTTAAAGTTTGATGCCGGTTTTGTTTACTTGACTTTGAAGGGGTCAGAGCACAAAAAGCACACTTTGTCCTTTTGCTTGGGTTTTTTTTTTGGCATCGTGGGACAACTTCACAGAGACACTTCTTTGATTCATAGTTATTTGACAAAAGCAATACAAGACCGTGGATTATTCAGTGCACATGAGCTCAGTTATGAATGGAAGTTTCCATGTCTTCTGCAGCAGTGATACAATATGTCTTATTTTGGACTAACGACAACAAATCCCAACTCTGGGCAATCTCACCAAATATTGCATGCTGCTGTTACCACCTGTCAACAAAATTACCAACATCTAATGAGCCCTTTTATTCCCCTTTGAGCCTCACAAACACACCTGCTTGTTGGACTACTTGTAAATTCACAAGCACCAGAGAAGGAATTTGTGAAGTGGTGGAGTACCAGGGTTTGTCTCTCCTCTTCCCTCTTCTCTTCCTTGTCCATTGCTCTCCAGATCCAGATCCTCCAATTTTCTCCTCACCTCAGAATCTCCCCCACTCCTCTCCCCTCTCTCTTTTCTACCAGAGGAACAGATGGGGTTTAATTTGAGGGGGGAATGATGCCTGGTTGTGCCTTACTTAACTAGGGGATGGGGGTGGGGGGGTCACACTTTATGTTACATATCTGTTTGAGAGTGTTTTTTTTCTTTTTAAATTATAAAAGGCTCAAAAAATGGTGAAAGCTAAAGTATGATTGAGACAAATAATGTACTCTAAAATAATGTAGATTAATATGAACAAATATAAAATAAGAAACCTAAACCAGTAGATTAATGGAGATAAGATAAATGCGCATCAACCAAAAACCAAGCCAAAAAAAGTGGGTCTCACCTCTGCTCATAAAATAGCATAAATGTTCTCTGGGGCCCTGAGATCCTTTGGCAGCCTGTTCCATAGATGGGGGGGGGGCATAGTGGTAGAAAGACGCCTCACTATGTGTGTGTGTCCTGACTTTGGGGATGACCAGGAGTTCAGGGTCTGGTAAGATTCATAAGGTGAAAGCAATTCTGAAAGAAAAGAAGGCCCAAGACCATTAAGGCATTTCAAAACAAATAGAAGAACATTAAACTCGATCCTAAAACCCACAACGAGCCAATGCAATGATTTTGAAGCTGGTGTGATGGGGGCCTGCCTACTGATCTTAGTCTGGGCTGAATCGGCTGCTGAATTTTGCTATAATTGCAAAACCTGAAACCTTCTTGTAAAATATTATAGGTGTAACCTAAAAAATGTGCACAGGACTAGTTAACCACAAGAAATATGTATAGAGCCTGTTTATAAGTATGAAAGGTGCACATACTAATAACATAAAGGTAAGAAGGTGTTTAAGGGTTTTGTTCATACTTAAAAGTTGGAAATGTATACTAAGACAATCTGTCCTTTTAGTGTTCCTAAACGGTGCTTAACTGGAGTACCATTGTGCTTAAGTACTGTAGCCAGAAAGCTAACAATGATCCCCTTTACTTTTAATATTATTGCTTTTATTCTTGGCCTGTCTATGATTTCAGGAGATGCCCCCCTGCTGTGAACCAATTATTTAGACAGTGTTATATGTAGTTCAGTATGCTGAACTTATGCAGTAAGCAAAATATCAATATTCCATTTAAAGAGATGGTTTTCCTGAACATTGATTAATATGGGAAGAAAAGGACAGCTGACACCTGGTTTCATCTGTTCCATCAAGCTAATGAAACTGATGTTTGTCCACATGCTTGAAAAAGTTGAAGTTATGGTGAAAAACAAATATTTTATGGACTGGTTCTCTAATTTCTTAAATCCTTGACATCCATGAAGTTTTCCACCCAAACAAGGCTTAATATGTGGTAAATGAAATGTGCATTTTAATAATCATAACTTTTCCAACACAACTGAACTTTTTGTTGTGTTACATTTACCAAGTGTCTTTACTTTTCTTGCAGTGGCAACAGAGATGCGGATGAATTCAAGATTTGACACATCGCTAAGGTAAGAGGAGGTGAATTGGAGCCGTAAACATATCCAACTTTTTTTTTGTAACTGCCACAGTATCCCTCACTTCGAGTGCTTTTCAGTCTCCTTCTGCAGGAGGCTGTTACTCATTACTTGGCCAAAACTTCACACAGCAGCTTTAATAAGCTTAAAACAATGAATACCGACATGTGGCGAGTGTAAATAATTAAATGAGTCACTTTTAAGAAGGTACCTGGTTGGAAATTATGTTAGCCTGGCGAGTTAATCATGATGACAGAAACTCCAAACTAATGCCTGGCTGTCATGTGGAACAGCCTGGTGTGTTGTCCTCACTTGGTCTTGTGAGGCCTGTAGCTCTTCACATGCTTGCCGCCCTTAACAAGGCCCCCAAGCCCACACAGAGAACAGGCTGCGCTCACACCGGACACATTGAATGACGGCAACTCTCACCCCCAGATTCTATTCTCGGGGATCTTTGCAGAAAAGACTCTGACATGTTTGCCTGGCACGTACAGACAATGCCACGCAAAAAAAGAAAGAAAAAAAAATCACAAGAAGCTGTATTTTTTAAAGTTGGATTTGCTAATAAGAGTGTTTTCCCCCCCTAAACACTCATGTGACAGTATCCTGCATTCATGAAAGATGCATTTCCAGGCAGCTTGAACAGCAGGATAGTTGTTTTGTTTTCCCTCCAGCTGAGACCAGTGTGAAAATAGACCTCTGAGTTGTTCTTCTCCAAACAGCTGCCATTTTTCATGAGTGTCAGCTGAGGACTGTTTTTCATACATCAGTGTCAGCGAGATTATATTACGTTACAACCTCTGGCGGGTGTCTGTAACATTTTTTTAATGCACCGCACAGTGCATTGGTGAAATAACTACTGCATGCTTTTCACATTGAAGGATATGGTGTGTATTCTAACCTATGCTGCAGGAAGCGCTGCGTGTCAGCCATGAGAGAATTATGTCTTCAGAGGGGAAGCTCTCTCCTTCTCCGTGTTCATGCATTACATTTTGGATCACTCAATAGGCAGGAGTCTCGCTGCGAGCTGGAGTTTGGGCTTTGGCTCCCTCCCATGTAGGTCACACCTTATTATGACAAATTTAAAAAGTTCTCGCCATGACTCTCTGTTTGGAAAATGAGAAGGAGGTCCCCTGTGTGCCTGTGTGTCACGGATTTAAACGGCACGGTTTCACCTCCTTTTTCTGGAGCATTTTGTTTGATCTAAATGAGAATTGGGAGAAAGTGGAACAGCTCGTGAAGGAGCAGTGAGAAATCCAGACTGACGTTGCCACCTCCTAGCCCTGAAATTGTGCGGAGTAGTTGTGCCAGTCTCTTTGTTTGGAGATTAATGTTGCGTCAGTCACATTCTTTGTATGAGGGACACCAGCCAAACTGCATGGTGAAATCTAGCGACTCTAAAAAACACCCATTCTCATGCAGAGGAAAATAGGAGAGCGACATTTCGGAGAGAATCATAAATTTATCTGACATGCATGGGCTCCTGCTGTTATGAGCTATTGATATTCTGCCAGTCAAAGCTTGCCATTTGTGGCATCATCAGCCTCTGTGTTTTAACTTTGTATGTAGGTGGAGCATTACTGGGTTGTATTGAGCGGCTGCACAGCCCCGAATTAAGAGGCCCCCTCTTACTCGCTGCTTTTTTTTTTTTCTTTTCTGCAGGCTTTGCTCAGGGGCATGACACATTTCTGAGGGGCTTTGGATCCCCTCGCCAGATAATTCCTTCAATTATTCAATGGTTGGCTGGCAGATGAAGTGAGGCCATGAATAAAGTAAATCTGTGGGCCTACGAGCTCTGACAATGCAAACACACTATTAACACTCATTTCCTCTGCTTAGTCCTGGAAGATCCACCAGTGACTTGAAAATGAGTGCAGCTGTAGATATCAAATAAGTACAAAAGTCTTCTACTTAAAGCTACTGTAAAGAGTTTTAAACATGTAAAACAAACTGAATTTACGGGAAAAGTTAAATGCCCAGTGTGTTGTATTTAGAGGCATTTTGGGGACAGATTTATTGAAATGGAAGATAATATACATTAGTAAGTGTGATTTGGGCATACTTCAAAATAATTCCTTTGTTCATTTATGTTGAGGGCTCCATCTGTAGCAAACAACAGAAAGTATATGACAAACTCATTTACGTACTTAGCTAAAAATTTGATGAAAAAATGCATTTTTGTTGTGCCCAAAATACTTTGAGTTAAATGTTTTTGATGGAATAAACTTCAGTAAGGGAGGATTTCATATTACAGGAGCATCACAGCACCAGTTTTGCTGCTGTGGCCTGGATTGCAGGACAGGATCTTGCTCCACTTTTCCTTATCATAGATGTTTGAGGTGTCAGAAATTTTTTCACAGTGTTAACAGGCAAGATACTTTATCACTGGTTCTGTATCAGTGTCAAGTCTTTGGCACAGTTTCTCGACGATACGAACTGATTGTTCAGTAATCATTTCTATGAGTTACTGTGTGGCATGCATTCAAGTTGAGGATAACAATATGGGAGAAAATGATGCAAACAAAATATAACTGCTTATTCCCTTTAAAATGTAGAAACACTTGTGAAAATAGTCAGAATTTTGTGAGTTAAAGTAAAAATGATAAAATCAAAAGGAGAAAAGAATTCTGCAGTAAAGTACTGATACTTGAAAGCACATTAGGTTGAGTAATGTATTAAAGTAGATTGTTACTACCCACCTCTGGGCGCTTCAGGCAGAGGTTGGTGAGTTTTCCTGCAGTTCTCTCCAACTGAACACCTGATTATCAAGCCCAAAAAGCAAAGTTAGGCGGGGGGGTCAAAGCACTGCATTGAATCCCAGCCAAACCTTCGTAGGAGTGAGCTGTATGTCAGGTCAGCTCTAGGGATCTTTCTTTCATCCTCTGCAGAGGTCTTTGTAAAATCAGGCGAGTTCTTTTTGCTGTTCTTTACTCATCATGACTTTGAAGAAATAATGTTACACCCTTCTGAGAACTGAGAGAAGTAAATATGAGAGTGAAAGAGAGGTGTTTCATTATGCAGGAACAACTTAAGTCAACAGTAAAGTTACTGTAATTTATTAACTGTTCAGTTTGAACTTTCTTTTAGGTAAATGTAACATTGAAATGAGAGAGAAACAAGCTAAAATGGTACCAAATTTCCTTAACAACAACTAACTTAGTGAAGAAAAGGAAAATTCTCACATCAACTCATGCAAACAATATCTATCACGCAAGTGTCCTCTTTTAATGGTGCATAAAACATGCTATAAGGCTGAGTTTTTGCAGATTTAATTAACAAATTTACACACAAATGTGTTATAAATGGATGCTTTTTTACTCTTTTGAGCCCGCCACCATAATACATCAACTGCAGCATCTTCTAGAAGGGTCATTACACTCAAAAACAACTGCATCACTAAAGTCAACAGAACGCCAATTCAGAGATTGTAAATTGCTCTTGAATGGTACACTACACACAAAGAGACACTCAGTTGAGAAGTCAAAATAAAAACGTTAATTTAACGCTTTATAAATACCGCAAACATACCTCAAGTTTGAGCTAACAACTTTGAGCTAAGCGAACAGGTCCAGGTAATCAGACTCATGTCAGCAAGCAATGGTTTCATGTTTCAGACCTTTGTTGCACAGAGTAAGCACTGGTTAGAAATAATTTACACTGTTAATGTAGAGTTCAAAGAAATGAAATGGAATTACTAGCATGCAATTAGAAATATGCTGAATCCACAAAAAACTCTTTCCCAATCCCAATTAATTGCTGTATTCAAAGTTGATCTTTAAAAGCCCAAATGTAAACATAGCTTCAATGAAATCAAATCATTTTCACTTTCTATGGAATATGAGACTCAGATTTCCTATGCAGATGGGAGGGCGCTTCAACTACACATGCATAAAACATACTGTACTCATAGCAGTGAGTAATATATAACAATGTATATAAATGTGTTTTTTCCATCCACATAAAAAGCAGCTCAACCAAACAGATGTGAGTTTCCTTGTGAGAAGAAGCAGGGACACTGCTCTCACTCCCGTATGAAACATACATGAAACACATGAACATCCATAAGTGAAATTTAATGCAATTTGTTTTAGTTGATTGACCCAGTCAAAGGTTTTTCTTTGCTAAAAATCAGGGGCTCTGCTCACACTCACACACTTGCTTTGCTCCTGTCAGGCAAAATTATCTTTGTTAACCCCCAATGCTGCTGATACATCAACATGCCTCAGATTATACCTTTTTTCCAAAGTCTGATCTCAGCAGTCACCTCATCCTCCTCTTACTCAGTGCAGTCAAGTGTAGGACAAAAGCAGAAAGAAGGGGGTGCTGCGCTCCACCCTAATGAAGTTGTAGGTCTTGCTCCTTGCCGCGCTCTGTTGGAGAAACAAAGCTAATCATAGTGAGAGCGGCCCCAGACTGTTACAACAGAGGGACCAGGTGCTTGTTCTTTTTTTCTTTCTCTCCTTCCTTCTTCTTTTTTTTCACCAAGCACCTGCCTTTAACCATCTGCACCTGCTGTCTGTAATAAGACGAGGGTGCAGCTCTCACAGCACTCCCTGGATGTATGATGGGATGGCTTGGTTGATTGCAGTGATGCCTCAAAGACACACAGAGCACACACTCATCTCTTATCTCCCCCATAAATCCTCTGAAAGATAGAAAGAGAGAGAGAGAAAGATAAGAAAAAAAATCTGACTCAACACTGACCCTTTTTGTTGCTCTGACAGGAAACAGAACAGAGGCGTATTTGGTCTTAGATGCAAGATAAAGCCAACGTTGTTCATGCACAAATCTTTCCGGTATTAGATCCCCTTTACATGTATTTAAGAAATCCTGGCACTCTTTTGCTCCCGTGGCGAACACAGTGTTACATGATTTTAATCCCTGCAGCAACAGGCTCCTGATGTATTTGGTTCATGGGAAGGTCAAGGACAACCTAAAAGTCCCTCCTTCTTCCTGCAACAAAGCTTGTGAGGCAGGACAAAAACTTTCAGTAACTCTCAGCTGCCACACTGACTTCTGGTTAAGTCATGATAACTGTAAGATTTCATTTAGGGTGAGTGATCTTGGATGACAAGAAATTTGTCTGTGGTGATTTTTTGAAAACAAAAAGAAACTTAGATTAAAGGCAGGGTTGGCAGTCCTGGAAAACTAGCATGAATTTGAATGTAGCATCTCCTGAGTACTCCCTCTAGCTCCTCCTCTCTCCCCCCTCCCCTCCTCCAAAACGACGCCGCTGCTCGTGCATGAGCGCGGCTGCTTCGCGAACATACGATCATAACCATGATTGATTCAGTAAAACAGACTCAAAAGATCATTTTAACCAATATAACAAAGAGTGTATCTAAATCAGACTAAATCAACACTGCCTTTAAGAGTGACACTAAGTAAACAGCTGTACTCCTGCAGTCAGAAGACTTGAATAAAAAAAAAAAGATAAACCACAAACAAATTAATATCATGGTTTAAGGTGAGTACAATGATTTTGGATGTCACATTGGCTTACATCAAGTTGCGTTACGTCACATTACGTTAAGTTACGATATGTCACGTCACATCGCAGTACGTTACAATACATTACAATGATGCACTGTATAGTGTTATGTTATGTTTTGATGTTACCTTGTGTTACATCGCCTTTAGTTACATTGCATTGTGATTGATTTTGTTGTTAGTTTTCATTGTATTATGTTGCATTATGTTAAGTTGGGTTACATTAAGTTATGTGACATTAAGTTGCGTTGTACTAAGTTGCATTATACTGAGTTGCGTTTTGTCTGATGTTGTCCCTGAAACTGTCAGTCCTGTTACGCCACGTTATGTTGTTGTACATTGGGTTATGCAATCTTGTGTAAAATTATTTTATGTTATGCTTCTATGTGTTACCCTATGTTGTGTTGTGTTATTCTACTCTGCTACCGCTTTTCTTTTGTTTTCTTTTCATTTTGTGGCAAGTTGCAACTCGTGTAAATCAAGAACAGCTACTAGGAACTGGTTAGTTTCATTGATATCTAGCTTTTTTTTCACACAAACAAGTATTTACTCACTTCAAACAGACAGTCAATGTCAAAACCAGTATTTTGCTGTAACTCCACTGTGGTTTTGATGTGATGTAATAGTGCCCGAACTGGAAAGAAATAAACCCCTTTTTGACCCAGTGGGGCTGTTTTCTTGAGTGCATCAGTTTGGGAGATAAGATGTTCAAGAAGTGAATGGAACAGGTCCTGAATCAGTTGAAGATATGATTTCATTGCTATCTTTAATGAGCTTTAAAATTTTTCTAGATCTTTTATTTGGAATAGAATTCAAATGTCTTTTGGCTGAATTTTGGTTTCAACCTTCAAATTGAATAACTTTACCTTTGACTAAAATCAAACGTGTTGGACATGAATAATACAGCTTCGTCTTTTTGTATCAGATACAATTGAAAATGAAACTCCGAGCGACTGAGACTTCACTCAGTCCTCAGCCGTCTCTTTGATGTTCCAGGTAGAGAAGCTATGCACCTGTAGGGAACATAAGAGGATGGTGGTGGTGGTGGTGGTGGTGGTAGTAGGGAGGGAATGGCACAATAGTGGGGAGTTGAAGGTGGTGGTGGGGGTTGTGAGCGCCCGCCAACTTCCTTGAGTGTCTATCCACCTCACCCTGCTGCCACTGCCAGCATCGCCGTGCCAGACTCTGCTCCTCCAGATAAACAAATGCTGGACAAATTTCTCTTTGTTAAACCTGTGTCGACGGCTGCATAATAATGAAGGCTGGTGCTGCCAGCGCGTGTGTCCAGCCAGTAATGATCCTCCTGTCTGAGAGGACAATGAGGAAAGAATGTATTCATAGAGACGGACCCCTCTGCTGCTCTGTACATTCTTCCTCCCTGGACTGTCTTGGCTTTGGCATTAATGCGCTTTTGTAAACACACTGGTCCAGTCACTCTGCATGATTATCCTTGACTGTATTCATGGCAGATCTTGGAAGCAGCCCAGGGCATCATTCTTCCTATTCTTATTATTTTGGCCTTGACTTATCACTCATCGGACTCTGATACCACTACATGGAGCCTTCCAGCATGTTTGCTTGTGCTCAAAGTCTGTTTGTCTTAACCACTGGAGACAACAATCCACAGTTACCCTCTAATAATGTAATTTGGGGTCTTGTTCAAAAAATAGATACCATCTCAATGGAAAAGAAATTTGTTTATTTCTGAATGTCAGATACTATCAATGAAGTTTTGGTTAAATTTTGTGTCAATAGTCTGGGGCATGATTTCTACAGCTAGCATTAGCATTCTCCAAAGTGGGGAACTGCTTTATTAGCTGAATGTTTGACAACAAGTTTTTAGGTGCTTAGTTAGGGTGGTCAAAAGTTTTGACTGCAGGTGTCAAGCGAGCTAGCTAGCTAAAAGCATGGGTTGAATTCGGTGACGTGATTTGTCGATCAAATTCGTTGTAACTATATGTATCAGCTGGATGCTGAGTGCTGTTGTAGCTTACATGACTGCTGTTTGGGCGGTCAACATCTTCTAGCTTTTGAGTTTTGGTTTGCTAAAGTTTGCTGAAATTATGCTGTAACTTCTGTAAGTTAATAATGAGAACACTGCACATAAAAGCAAATTTAACAGTTTAACAGGTCGCATTAGCATACTCCAAATGGATAGGGAATGTGGCTATAGGCGTTGGTGTTCAAAGTGTTTTTATTTTTGTCACATCAAAAAACTCAGTTGGAGCAGTCGAGATGTTGGATTTTTTGGTAGCAGACTTCAAGTCTTTGCCTGAACTAACTAGCTAATTAGCATGAATAGAATTTAGTAGTAAGAAGATTATAGCCTGAATCAGCAAAATAAATGAATAAATAAATAACTGCAAGGGTTAGCGTACACTAACGGGTTAATGCCTGTTGGTGTGTTGTTCACTGTTGTTTGTTTTCACTTTTGGTTGCTGAGTTGTCAGTGTATATTGTTTTCTATTTTGCTTTTTGCCAGCAGATACAGTTAACAACTGTTAGAGAGCTTTGATGATTTGGTGTAAAATTTAATCGAAAACATTCACTAAATGATGCCGTTTGAAGCTAACTGCTAATACTCACTGATAAATTAGCGTTCCATGTCACATGTGCCACTACCATGAATATGTCAATCAAAATTCGTTTGACCACGCCCACTTTGAAATGATAGAATCATGAGTAGATTTTAACAGAGACTTTCCTGAATCCTTTAAAAATACACCTAAAGAGTTCGTGGCATCATAGTAGGGAGCAATGTAAACAATGCTGCTCACAAATCTGAAGGATCTGGACAGGGTTGCATCGTCCTTATAACCAAGGTAACGCAAGATCTATTTTTTGAAAATCCTCTCCTTAGTAAAAAATACATCTCCTCTATTCTCTGTGGACTCTACCTAATTATGCATGGAAAATGTCTGAGGGCTGTGGGGGGAGGAGGTGAGAAAGGCTGGCTAGTGAAGGACTTTGTGTGGCTTGAGTGCACGGCTGAAGGCAACTGAAGTCTACTTTGATAGCTGGCAGCTGGATCTCCTCGGTCTGGATTAAAAATGACTCTCAGAATGTAAAGCATCATTACGGCTGAAAAATTGGCCGGATCACAAGGTTGCTGTGATAATGAGTATAAGACGACAAGGTAAAGCTCTGCGGTAAGACGTGGATTTACATGTGAGGAATATTTATTTTACAGAGCTGGATAAAAGGGGGCCCTCATCTCATTTTCTTGGGGGACGAACCTTTCCAGAGGTCATATCCAATTAAACAAACAAGATGAACAAAGGATTCACTGACAAACAGGCAAACCCCTGCCTGTTGAAAAGATGTATCTGAAAGGATTTGGTCATTTGAAATTCCTTTTTTTTCCCCTCTGCTTATGTATGTAACATTGTCTTTGTCAAATATGCATGTAATGGGACTATGGAGAGAGCTAACACTGAGTGCACTGTAAAACGAGCATGTCTTTAAGTGTTGCATAGCAGCCACGCATTTGATGAATGTTCAACACCCTGTTCCTGGAGAGAGAAATATGAGGGGAAATAATAGATTTACAGAGTGTTTCTTTACACATTTCACTGAATTATGTCATTAACTTCAATAGATTTTACTTGAAGTAGTAAACTTGCAGGTTCTTTATTCCTTTAAGATCATAGAGTGGTGTCAAAATTGTTGTATTTTCAAGTTTGTATATCGGGAAGAAATCTCACACAATCACCAGAATGGTTTCTCTTTTTACACTCTTTACAGTTTTGGTTATATTTAGTAATCAAACAAACTTCCAGAGGGCTGACCAAGCAGTGGTAGAGGAGTTTTTAGAGTGGTGAGCCTTAAAGAGACAGGATCTAAATCATAGTGACTTCAGGCAGAGGCAAAAATAAGGATTTTACAAAACATCAATGTTATTGAAATAAGATTTTTTTTTAAGTGAAAATCATGTGAAGCTTCTACAGGTGTACCAGAGGGACAGTATGAAGCCCATGAAGGCACAATACCTCCTCTTTAAAGTTTTTTGCTGCTAACATTTTTGCCACATTGTCAACAGGCAGACCTTTTTGAATTTGATGGTATCGCTACACTAAGTAGGCCTGTAACCACTGAGCGAGCTTACTCATAGGAACTAAGTAGTGCAGAAAAAGTTCAGTATGAAGTCACACAAGTTTAAAAAACTGGAATGAAACTCAACAGGGTCTGAGTTTCACCAAGTCCATGTGCTCCCACGCTCTCCACCCCAGGGATGAAAAATCAGATTTGTCACTTAAAGTCATGCTCAGTGCTGTATTTGTCACTCTGTCCGAACCTGTCCTCACTGTATAGGTCACTAAATGTCATAGGATGAGTAGTTAAATAAGAAGCCTAACATCTGATCAGCAGCTTCACTTTCTTACAGACTAAAGCATATACAAACCAACCTGCTGCTGCTGCTGCTCCCTCAAATGACAGGCACTCTGATTTAGTTTTTTATTGCTGAATCTTACTCCGGTAATGAAGTTGGGACTGTTATGTTTCTCTCATTACCTTTTCATTAAAGATATGCCTAGAAAATGGGGTTGCCATGGCTACCGATGGCTCCATGATGTCTCCGAGCTGTGTGCGGAGCTGCATTGTTTACTCTTTTGCCAAGAGTGCTGTCTTCAATAGAAAACCACGACTTTTTTTTTTTTTTCGTCTTTTCCTGCGCCTTCATCTCTTTTTTTTCCTACCTCTCTTTTATGGATCAAACAATGACCTGCAAATAGAACATTCTTCACTGGCCCTATTTGTTAATGCTGAGAGGTTTCATTAGCTTGCTCATTGCTTCCCAAAATGATAGCTGATGCTGGTTGGTGGGGGGAGAAAAAAAAGTAATTTACAGACTGTGAGTGGTAATTTACACGGAAGAGATTAAAGAAAATGGTATGGAGTCATTTTGTCTAAATGACAGTTTGGCTTAATGTGCAAAAGCAATGACAGTGTGCTTGAGCATTACCTGGAGCACATGGTGAAAGCTTGTCAAGGTAGATTTAGGGTAAACAACCTCTTAGTGTTGTAAGGTGTGCAAAAGAATAGCGCAAATTTAAAGCCAATAACGTATGTGCCTCAAACTTTTACAGACAGATGTGCAACAATATGTACGCTAAATTTTCATTTGAAATTGCTCACAAGATTTGTCAATCTTATAGTTTCCACAACATATGTACAAAATTTACATGTGCACATATTTTGTACATGCACTGGGGGTGGGACATTTCATAACCTCGATGATTATACCGGTACAGATTTTTGATGAATGTGTCAAATGTATCGACACTGTAGGGATGGTAGTTTGAATTCCATGTGTCAGGAAAAAATGTTAAGTGAGAGAGAAAATTTTGGGAGTGACAGAGGTGGGAGAGAAACAGCATGCTCTAAAGTGAGTTCTGATCAATTTGTAACTCTTATCGTGATTGGATTAAATCGTAGGTGTGAAGTATAGTTTTTTTGTTTTGTGTGTCAGAGCAAATAAGGCAATTCAAGACAATAACTGTAAAATTTTGTTGCTACCCAAATGTTTTGTAAATATTTGTACAAAAACACCTGGAAATTTCCTGTATGGAACTGTGTAGTTTGCGAAACTTGTACATTGGTTTTTTAAATTTAGAATTTTTACATGTTCATGGTCTCAACAGTCAAAACAAATCAAACTTTTTCCAACTCAGATTTTGATTTTTTTTTTTTAACTTTTTGCAATTTCAGATAGTGTTTTTATTCAATTTAGCAAAATGAATAAATAACTGTAAAATCACACAGGTGTTGTGTGCTGAAAAACACCAAATGACACAAGATAAACAGCTTTTTTAGGTGAAATACGAAGGTAAAATCAAAAGTGGTCAACAAGTTGACCCCTTGACCCCAGAGGACTAGTAAAGGTGCCTGTGTGACATTTGGCATGTGGCTTAAACTTATAACTGATTGTTTTATTTAAAGGGTTTGCCTCTGAAAAAACAAAAACTTAACAGGGATGCTTTCACTATGTATCTAGTATTACCATTATGTTTCGATTATAAGCATCAAAGCATCATCTCAAGGCTACGGCAAAATATCAAGATAAAAATTGTGTATCATCGTATGACAGAAAAATATCAAGATATGAATGAAATGGTGTATCACCCAGCCCTAACATGTACAAGATTTTATGTGCACAACTCTCCTGGTTGTGAAGGGCTTAGTGTGCAACAGTAAAGGCCCATTTTTTATCACAGATGAAGCCGTAGAGTCAGATGTAGCCGTGGTAAATAAAAGAGGCCAAAGACAGAGTCCCAACCTTTCCTCCTCATTCATCAGCGGCGTTTTCCGAACCATTAGCCCTGTCATTGCTTCCTGTACTTTTCATGTCTGCTGCTGGCTGGGCTTCACCCTCAGTACTATGATTAGTTCAAGCAGGATGCCGCTCATCGATTTTGCTCCGCTGGGGTGTAAGTTAACCCTCTGCCAGCCTTTAATTGCTTCTCTTGACTGTTAAAGCAGCGCGTGGCTCCCGTGGAGGAAAACAAAAACAAGAAAGGGAGAAGCCTTGGATTGGATTTGTTTGGAGAAAACATGCAGGATTCTGCCTTTCAGCATACCTTAAACACATCAAATTCTATCAAGAAACAAACTTGCTTTGCTTGTATCCAGGAATAAGGAGTTTAATTGAATGTGTTACCTGCTGGCAGCAATTACCGTCATGCCGGGAGGAATGGATAGAGACAGAAAACAGATGAAAGAGGAGGAATGTTTGGTCTCTCTCCCCACTCCTATCCAGCTTATTGTGTTTCCTGCGAGTAACGTCGCTCCTGCGTGATTGACAGAGACATGATAGCTGCGGTAAACAAAAGGTGCAGCATGTACACACTCAGATGAGCACTGAATGAGTTTTCGAAAACAATAAATCATAACGCGGAGAAACGATGCCTTGAACCTCATTTGAATTGCTCTGCCGTTAGATCTCTCATGATGCAATGTTTCTTTTCCTGTCATAAAAAGTGATTTAAATATGAGTTATAAGGCAGCGGAGAGAATCTGTGCAGCCACTAAGTGTTTGAAGCTGCTCATTTTAAGTGCTTTATTGTTCTTAATGAGCTCCGGGTTCGTATTTGTTCTGGGATTTTTAATTATATATCAACATTACATCATCAAGCTGCTCAGAGTTAATATTTAAAGTTGGGGTGTCTCAATATTTGCGCACAAATCAACACTTTCAAAATGCAAACACAACAACGAGGATGCACCTGGAAGAATTTTATTTTGTGAATTTTAATACCAAAAACACTCTTTTAATAAAATTTCTGAAGGGAACTGTGCAGCGCAGTGAAATTAATTCTGCAGGTGTAATGGCGGATGAGTACAGGTTACATTTGCATAAAAATGTTAGTTAACATAAAAAAAGATTAATCTATAACCAGCTCATTTAACTGAGTTTCTGAATCTCTGTCACTTTGGAGGTTGATCTGACCATCGCAGTAGAAGCCTGAACACTGAACAACAGTTTTCCCCAGAACATCAGGGAGGCTGCCTCTCATTCGCTCCATACTTTCGGGCATTTCTGCCTTTAGTAGATTGGACTTTTTTAAGAGAGACAGAAAAAGTGAAGAGTAGAGTGTTGGACGACATGCAGTAGATGTTTGAGGCAGCTTTGATGAGGGCTATAGCCTTTATGACTACTACCAGGTCATCCTCATAAGAGCCCTCCATTGTTGCTTCCAGCCATCCCGGTTGACTTGTACTTTGTGTTTCTGCGTCTGACTTGAGTACAACGACATATGTGGATGTTGCACGCCCTCTTTAACAATGTCCTGCCAGTCTCATTCTTCTATCTGCTATTTTCTTGCCTTTGGTGTTCCCTCATACAGAATCTCATTGGTGATGTTTACTCTTGCTGATGTTGATACGGGATACGGAAAAGACGGGGATTTCCAAGTTAAAAACGCCGACCTCTGACTTTTGAGATGTACTGTGTCAGACATTAAAAAAGTGTCTGAAAATCAAAAAGTAATGTTATTGTGCCAATCAACAAGAAAATTAAACAGTGAAAACTTCAACCTTCTGGCATTTCTAAACGAAGTAGATCATGTTCTCTGAGCAAAAGGTCTTGTGACAGATACAGTTGTGCCCAAAAGTTTACACCCCCCAGCAGAATTTTTGATTTTTTGGCCTTTTCCCAGAAAATATGACTGATAACACAAAATCCTTTCTATCACTCATGGTTGGTGGTTGGGTGAAGACATTTACTAAAAAGAAAAATAGTTTACTCTTTTTAAATCATAATGACAAAGATTTATGGAATAAAACTTCAAAAATGACCCTGTTAAGAAGTTTACACAACTCCGTTGGTGTTGGTCAGATAAATGCACAAAAGTTAACACAAATGTGTTTGAATGTCTACTAAAGGTAACCATCCTCACCTGTGATCTATTTGCTTGTACCCAGTGTGTGTGTGTATGAAAAAATGAAAAGGGTTATTTTTGGAGTTTCTGTTGTCGTTATGATTTAAAAAGAGTAAACACAGTTGTTTGTTAATAAATGTCTTCACCCAACCTCTAACCATGAGTGACAGAAAGGTTTTTGTGTTACTTTTCATATTTCCTGAGAAAAGGCCAAAAATTCAGAAAACTCTGCTGGAGGTGTAAACTTTTAGGCACAGTTGTGTAATTGCAGCTATTGTTCACTGACTCAAATTTGTTACACATTAACTTAACAAATAAGCTACATTGTTAGACTCTACTTTTTAACATATAGTTGAGAGGAAAACTGTTTAATGGCAACAATGGCACATTTCGATAACATTTTACCACTCACCTGTGGCTATTCTATGGAGGCTGCCATTCTTATGTGGCTTAATAATATGAACCAATCTCAGTAAAGTCAGGATGGATTTTTTCTTCCAGTTTCTGAGTTGGGGCTCTGACTTTGGTGCCTGTTTCAGTGCATTTTTTCAAGTTTGAAGTCAGAAAATCCTGACTTCCAGCGTTCGCTACCGTACAGAAGAACAAACTCTACTGTTGAAGAAGCTCAATTTAGTTTGTATTGGGAGGTTGGAGTTCCATACACTGGCCATGCCATTCAAGTGTCTCTCCATGCAAGTGCCCTCCTCACTTCCTTCTTGAACCGTGTGCCTAAAGCACTACACACTCATTTTTATGGTTTGGCAGTTTTAAAGACTCATACATGACTGTGCTCTGTCAAATGATGAAGAAGACCAAAGCACTGTCACCACCTGTGTCAAATATTGAAGTATATTTTTGCTATATTGTTACTGATACGACAAAATTCCCAGTACACAGAGGGATGTGGATCATTATGTGAAGTCAAAATTACCGGCTGATGACAAACAGTGATCGTAAAAGCCTGTTATCTTGCCTGTCTTTATGAAAGCCCCAGTTTGTTTCACCATCACATCCTACCAATCAATCATTTTTTTGAACACGCATAAATTGAAGTATCACTTCAGAGGATACTTGTTATTCATCATTCATTTTTGGATGACTGCTTTTTTTTGATCTGTTTTTTTTTTCTTGCAAATCTAAGAATTAGCTCTCTGCGACCAAATTCTGGTAACGTAACGTCTTTAATTTCAGACACGTTTTACAAAAATGTGTCCCTAATACTGAGTCATATTACAGAAATACTAAAATTCATGAATTACATCACATGAGCCAATGTCAGCCAGAGAACGTTACCTTGAGTCTGCAAATACAATCAAAAAGAAGCACCTGTTATCAACGTGCTTTTCATTTGTCAGTTTTCCTGCTGCAGGACGTAATGATGGATTTAACTCTTCTATCCAGTGCAAAAACAATTACTCCAAATGAGCCAATATTCAACACCGTCTCTCCAAAGACAACTTTCATAAATGAGACTGATGCATTTTATCAACATGTTGACAGCAGCCCAACAATATGGTGATGAGGCCTCTCATAAAGGCAGCCAAGCACAAACTTCAATACTTCTCTAAACGGCCCGTTTGTTTTTCTTCTCCTCGTCATTATTTGAACGCTTTTTGAGGGTCTTTAATTTGCATCCTAATGCCCTGCCCTCGTTCAATTTAATTTACAATGCAGATACGGACGCGATAAGTGTGACGGAGATTCTTTTTACCCCCCAAGACAAGGAAGAGAAGAAAATAAAACCAGCAAAAAGAAAATAATGTTACTTTTTTACGCGCCTCGTGTGAATAGAGCTGATGAAACATTCAGACTAAACAAAAAGCCATTCAGCATCAGCAAGTGTATTATTAAAGAATACATGTGCCAGCATAAAATAATCATTTCACAAGCTGCTCAAAGATAAGGACGTTTCAAATGCATCTACTGTACAGCTAATCTGCCCCTTGTTTCATGACTTGTTTATCTGCCTTTTCCGCTTTGTGTCGACATGTTTGCTGAGCAGTAATTTATGTACACAGAGTCAACATTAGAGCAGAGAGACAAACAGCACATTTATGGAGAGCTGTTCTCAGAGCTGGCACACAAATGACAATGGTGTCACAGGAAACAGATTGGATTTGGGCTCAGGACATTTTGGGCCCTTTTTTTTTCCTTCCAGCAAGGGGTGCAAAAGTAGGTTGCAGTGCTGGGGGGGTATGTAACCAACCCCCCAGGGCGATGACAAAAAATATGGGGCACTCTCTTTCTCCTCTCTCTCTCTCCACTCATTATATCTTCAATTATCAAGTCAGGAGAGAATCTCATTATTTTTGGAAGTCAGTGCCCATGCTAGTGTTCCTTTTGACACAACACAAGAGGAGGAGGAAGGGGGATACAAAGTCCATTTGCAGAGATTTGAATCTCTTAATAGCATTAGCTAATTGTGAGAATAATCATGTTAAAATTACACGCAAAGAGGAATATGATTTCTCTATTTTCACTTTTCTGCTCCAGGATTGAGCTCCACAAACCAGTCCTGTGCTTGCTTGTGTTCTTGGAGAGCCAGGAGTAATTACTGGTGGGTTCTTTCACCATTGGATGCAGTGTTTTTAATTGACAGCCAGGCGATTCATGCAAAGCATGACCAGGCTGAGCAGCACGTGACCCACCGCAGGGACCGTATCTGATTTCATTATTAGCCCCTGTTTGACTGGCTTAGCCCTCATATGTAGCATGAACACCTTTACCCTTGGGTGGGCTTGAGTTAATTACTTCAGCCCATAATGCCTGAGATACCACCTAATAAGCATGGAGTGTTACAAATTATGATGCTCAGATTAGCTGCTGCTTACTCCCAGAATGAATGCCTGAACCAACACAGTGTTTACAGAAAAACAGATTTCAAAAATACCAAAATATGGGGCTGATATGGTCAAGATATTACTTGATTGTTCATGCTTTTGCTCATACAGGGGCTTTGCAACTCCAAGTGAATCAATGCATCCA
This sequence comes from Thalassoma bifasciatum, assembly GCA_008086565.1. Taxonomy (NCBI): domain Eukaryota; kingdom Metazoa; phylum Chordata; class Actinopteri; order Labriformes; family Labridae; genus Thalassoma; species Thalassoma bifasciatum. The sequence continues at coordinate 2,217,909 of RPOG01000011.1, read as the reverse complement.
TAGATGCAGACATACAGCCTTTACTAGTGACTGAAACCATAGGAGAACTCTGGAAAGCTTGTAAAATACTAGACATGGACTAAATTAATGTGTATATTTGAGCACCTAAATATTGTGTATGTTCTCACTCAATTCCTGCAAATAATGCCATTCATGCTAATTGGGTCCATTGCTAACTTGCTCATACAACTGATTGCTGCAGTCAAGTGACAGACCCAAGTTACCCAATAACCTGACATCATTTAAGTTCTTTTCCAGATTTCACAAAGCTGCCCAGAATTTTCACACAACATATTTTAAAATCCAGTTCATGATCAAGAGTCAGCCAGAAATTACTTGGAAATCTCCACATTTTCTTCATACCTGGTTCTACCACCTCTATAATTTCTTCACACAGCACACGAACAAGGCGCTGCATTCCAAACAGCAACACTAACCTGGAATAAATTACCACTTTCTGCTCTTTAAACGTGCTTTTAAGTGCTTTCGTTCGAGCCCTTTGTCACTTAGCGAGGTTAAGTTCATATTCCCCATCCACATGTGCGAAATGACACAGTTAACCACCGTGCTGTAGAAGAGGGCCATTTCACAGTGATTAGGCGTTTCTCGGGTGGTGCGTTTGCGACTACACGTGTGGGTTTTCACTCGGTGGGGAAAACTTGAGACAATGCTCCACTTCATGAGCACACAGTGTACAGGAGCCCTCCCACACAGCCTTTGTTAAGCCCCTTCGCTCTTGAGCTGGCACTTCAGCCTCCCTGAGCCCATTGACTCCCACTGGATGCTCACCGCTGTGTTTCCTGGGTTGAAATATATGGGTGCCTCTTTAATACTGTAACACCCGTATCCGTTCCTTTCACATATGCCCCCCCGCTCCACAAACTGCAGCCAATACAATTTAATCCCATTTGGTAGGCAACTTAAATTCATCCAATTTCACAGATTAGGAGTTGTGGTCTCTCTGAGAAATTTAGCTTTACTCCTCATGTTTCTTGTACTTTCATTTCTTACACTAGGGAAGCACATAACAGGGAGACTATGCAGTGAATTTCATGCATTATTCATATGTCTACTTTTTATCTAACCTTTGCCACTTGAATGTGCACGCTAATTTTCAGGAAACCCTCATAAGCCATTTTCATTTGGGTTATATTTTCTATTAGCTGAGCTTATTTAGCCGCTCGCTACAGTTTCTATAACAACCATACATCACAGTGAAGCTGGAGATTCCACATAATTAAACTGCATGTATGAACATTCTGCACTAATGGTATGCAGGCCTTATATGTTGGCATTTGCTTTTAATTACAAAGTCAGGACTGTTGAGAAGGTTCCAGCTTTAATGACACATTAATGAGAATGCAAAGATTGACTGGATTAACCATCTCGTCTTATTTTAATTCCTGACATTACTGTTTACTGAGTAGTTTGCATGATGGTAATTTAACATCCAACACAAAATCCTTTCCAGTTCTTCTGCTAAAAACTTTCCCTTCCTGCGGTGTGAAATACAACAGTTTGATGTAGAGGTTTGTTTGCGCCATGGGAAATGGGAAATGCAGTAATTTGTCTAAAAGTGCAACACAAATAGATGCACATTGGTGGGAGGCTGAAAGAAATAATAATAAAAATAATAATAAAACAACAAAAACCAAAAGCACAACCTCTGACAGCAGGAATCTGTCTGTCTTATGAAAAGGAACAGCCACGGTTTTAATTTACCGACTGCATTAGTCGGCTCCTCACCAGCCAAGCTTGCTGTTGTCTCGTTGGCAGCAGCAAAAGTTATTAATGGTGCAATAACAGGAGGCAAGCCTGGGCAAAGAATATTTTATTCTCTCTCAGATTGTGTAATGATTTCCACAAAAAAGGGGTGCTATTTCTCATTGTGTGGTTTTTTATTTTAAATGGAAAGACCAGGGGAGGACGTGGCAAAAAACACTGGTATTTGGGTTAATAGACTTATTTCCCTCCCAAACTGAGAATCTAAGTTACAAATGCTACTTCAAGAGGACTTATAACCACCCCTACTTTATTTTATGCATTCTCTTCTGTATGTATGAATAATATGTGATATAAAATCTGAAAGAGAAATTTGGCACAATGTATGTGAGATGTTATATAAGGTAAGGGGTATTTATGATGCATGAGGTATGTAGGAGAAACCTAAAGCCTCTGAAATTTGCAGCATTTTTCCCACTGTGTGATTCAAACAACGAGAATCTTGAAGTGCTTAATAGGTCTCCATATATTTATCCTTTTTTAGTTTAAAAGTACATTTTTTCTCTCTGTGTTTTTTGTGCATCATAGTTATACTTGGGTGATTATTGGGAAGTCACTCAGCTGTATAATATGTGCACGTATATCACCCATTTGTTTCTCATATTAGAAGTACTAGGTACTCAACCTAGCTTTGTTCAAGTTTTTTGTCTAAGTTTTTTAACTCAGCCATATGCTTATGGGCAAAAGTCGTTAGTTTAATAACTTCAGAAAACTGCTTTAAAACTGTGTGCCAATAATTTTTTCAACAGACCACAAACAGGTTTATTCTCCTGCAACAATCCATGGTGTGTTTATTGTTGCTGGTGTTTCTGCAGCCAACCCCTAGTGGATACTCAATGAACTGCACTTTTTGTTATTTCCAACTTGGTTTCATACTTTTTGTCCCCCCTCAAGAGGAACCAGTGACCATAACAACAAAGACTGTAGCCTCTATGTATGGGGCACATGCCTATACTGTCAGGAAAACAGCGGTCCTATTCAGAAAGAGGGCCCCCTGCAGTTAGAAAAGGGTACTCCTATTTCATCTCACTGATTTGGTTTTCCATTCTCAGTTTTTAACCACTTTGCGATGTTTGATTGTTTACCTATGAAAAAGCTCCTGGAGTTCAGTTGGCTTCATTGTTGTTATTGTTTTTTTTTACCTAGCGTCGTCATTCTTCTTTTTCAAACTAAAGCATAACAGTTTAAAAAACTGAGGACTATTTCTGATGTTCACAGTTGTTGTTAGTTGACCTTATTGGTCATTGGGCAGTAGGAAAGAGAGTTTTGCTGATACATCCTGGTGTTAACCCTGTACCTTTGGTAGACCTAAGCTAACGTTGCATGTACATGCTAACCAATGACTGTGACATGGACAGCAAAAAACGCTTTGTTACTCACTAACTGAAACGCCAGCTCTTCAGGTGACTCCTCTCTCACTCTGACTCAGACCAAACACACTGTAAGGAGCTAACTAATTCATGCACCATTGTTGTGTGGAGTCGGCTAGGTGTCAATCATCTGCCGCGCTCACACAGTCTTTTAAGACGATCTGCAAAGTCTGCCGTTTTCAGGTTTTGGTCTGACAGTTACTTGGGTTTATTTTCACCCAGGTTTTTCTGAATACTTTATTCAACCTCCAACTTTGATGTCCAGCAAACAGCAAATCCAACATTTCAGAGTCTCTTTAATCTTGAGGGTTTATTTATAACATTTTGCACATTGACACAAAAGGTTCAGAAGGAGGTTTTGACCATGACCTCATACTTGCAGGACACTTTTTTGTAGCTTTTCTTTAGCCAGTTGTGCAAGTTCTGCTTTTTATCTCCATTACAGAGCAACAGTCCTGATTTGATCTGTGATTTATGTGATTTAAAAAGCATTGATTCTCTAAGAAGATCAGGCTGCAGGGCGAGTGAGCTGATAGCAGAATCAAAACACACTGACAGTTCCTCTTTCGTTCCTGCAAAGAATAAATCAGGCTCCACTTTGGTGTAAAATAAGCTTTTAAACCTTTTCTAACCACCTTCAGTCAACTGAGTGCTGTACTTTCAGGGCTCTGAGTACCAATTAATAAACACTGAACCCCCTCCGCCTGTTTTTCTCCCCACAGGCCGTTATATTGATCCCATGCATGAGCCTGCAGCGTTACCACAAAACAAATTGCACAGACTTGAATTTGACAATCCCTTTATGAGGAGTGCTTCATTGATTTCTAGATGGTGGCTCCGTTTGGCTCCTTTACAGACAATAAGGAAGGTTACTCACAGAAAATACACACACACACACAGCTTCTTCTAACAACTTTATTGTGTCATTCCACTCTGGTGTCTTTTTCTCTTCGTACATCTTCGTCCATGTTGGGAATTGCACCGAGTTGTGACTTTTCCAGAGAATACAGCGTGTCAGCGAAATCCATCCTGCAGTGTGAGGCTTGACACTGCAGTGACAGCGCAGCAATATTTCCCCTCTTGTTTCAGAACAAATTACCAGCAGCATGACATCAGAGGGCTCATCGTGCACACATATAACACCACTACCCCCTCCCCTGGTCTGATCTCCAGGAGGGAGAACAGCTCATAACCATACACTGCATGAATTTTTCATTGTTTTTCTTGGGTTATTTGATCAAAATAATGTGAAAGTAGAGAGATTAGTTTGACTTTACACATATAAATCAATGATGATTGACTTGATTTCTTCTATTTTTCATTTCTGCCTCCTCCACAAACACCTTTATCTAAGCACTTATATATCTTATCATCCTATTCTCCCATTGTTCATTTAAAAGAGCACAAAACAGTCGTAAATAAGACAGCAGTCTCTGTAGGTTTCTCTGCTTATCCCAAAGCACTTTCCATTACCGCCTTGACAGGTAGCTATAAGCCGTAGATACAAACATGGCTGGGGAAAAAAAAAGGCTAACAGAAGACAGAGCACAGAGTCTAATCTCGTGTGACATTGTGTGTCTGCAAGGCCACCAGACGCCGCAATTCACCTGCAAGGTTAAGAGTTTATCCAGAGCTCCGAGGTACACTACACATGCCTTTCTTGTTTACTCTCCTATGTGCATCACACAGACGCTCCAGACCACTTTTCATCCATTGCAGAAAGGTGGCATTCCTCTCGGTGCACTCCCGTCTTTACAGGGAGGTTTTGAAGAGCTCTGTGAAAAGGAAAAAAGAGAACTAAAAGAATAGGTTGGTTTTTTTTAAATTCCTACTCTGTGTGAAGAAAAGCCTGGCTCACACTCTCACTACAGGATTTCAAAAAATCTTAAAAGGTTCTGAAATCAGGTTGTATCACACACACAAGGTATAATCTTCAAAGATTATCTTCTCTTAAATTTTAAACACGCAAACACTACAAGATTTAAAAATAACAACCAGCACACACAACAGGATTTAATCAAGATCATGGGACCAGAGAGAGCAATGTACCACGTGATCCAGCGTCATCTCATAAGGAAGTCAATATAAACAAAAGCACGAGTAAATGGAGACTAATCTAGTGCTGCTGGCTGTAGCCATTATTTTCCATGAGTAAAAGAGAAAGAAGACCATATGTGCATGAAGAAGTGATTTAGGAGATGTGGACAATATTTTATCCCCTGGTAACTTCCGATCATTTTCGGTCTTTCTGACAGGCTTTTGTTATCAACATTGAAAATGAGTGGCATAACCATCCCCATAAATATCGAACATGTTTGAAAATTATTGGGGCTGCCTCAACGAGTATATGAGCCGATTATGGGGCATTACCTGCTCACATGAGAAGATCGGCCGAACATTAGGACTAACTTTGGTCCTAAACCAATGAGTGTCAAGAGTGCTGAATTGGGGTCAGACTGACTTGAGAATTCTGTAATGTAAACTAGGCTTATGATAGAGGAACAGGGCTGGATTCACTGAGGAGGATTTTCGGCATGTGCCAGTTCATACTGGATCTGTCTCTAGAGCAGAGCGCACCCCATAGCACCACTATAAAATCACAGAAGAACCAAATTACCACTGGAATTGCAATGCATTTGCACTCCCCAAACTTCATTAATATCATCCCATACCTTCTCCTTTCTGTTGGTGTTCTTATAGAAAGGATATATTGTGTCATATAAAATCATGAAGGTTTCCACTTCCAAAATAAACTTTTCCTCATCCATTGTGTCAGATTACCTATGAGTGTATCTGACCTGCTGATGTCTTCTGGCCCTGTGGCACTGAAAGTGATGTTTTTTTTATTTACAAGGATGAGATTTAAGATTGGGAGCCAGAACATGGTGCTTTATTTTGAAATTACCGGATACTCTTTGTTTTTGTGTCTGTTTTCCTGTTTGGTACGACCTGCTCTGCAGAGATCGACGTATTTCTTCAGCATGAAAATTGCAAAAATGACTCGCAGTCAAACAGCCATGAGCAGCCATTTGTGGCACGTGCCTTAGATGGACGGCAGCGCGGGTTGTGTGAAAGCAATGATTGACTTGAGTGGAAGCTAAGTGCAGCGTAGTACATAGTGCTGACGTTGTGTAAATTGGCAGTTATTCTGCGAATCAAAGCTTGTGAGCCTAGCAGGCAAATTTTGAAAAGAGTGCAGAACATGATGCATTTTTTTCAAGGATGTGAAGGCGCAGCAGGGTGCCGTTCTGCTCCAGTTTCGTTACATCATAAGTCTGAAGCATCCCCAAACACGGCCCAGTAGAATTAGATCATAACTGTATAGAGCTGGTGTAGTGTAGAGACGCAATCTTGATTGAGCAGTGAGTGGTGATAGGTGGAGCGGCATGGTGGGACTATGAATGGGAGGTGACGTAGGCGGAACTCTGCATTACTCAGCTCATGTGCTCTGAGTAGGATATGACTCAAAACCTGCAAAAATTATTAGATGATTTTTGTTCATCAGTGTCAATAAACCAGTTTGCTTTGAGAATCACAACCTAAGACGGATCAGATTTTACGTGGAAATGACACACATTTCTTGGTACTAATGGCAACCACAGTCCAAATCTCAAACTGCAGAGAGAACAGACAAAAACTGCAAAACCTGGATTCAAGTTTTGTGAAAACTCTCCCGCTTTTCTAGTGTGAACCGTAGTTCAAGTAGTAAGCAGTCATTATGCGAGCCCAGCTGATATTCTGCACCTATTTTGCATATTCTCAGCTCGCCTTAATATGCTGTGCCACCCAGTCACTCTGGCTTATTTGTTTTTTAAGTCCTGCAGACTTTGATGTGGCCTGTAATCTTGTTCACTCCATTAGGATATTCAGATTGAAGCAGAGCATAAATTAATGGAGAAGCTCTCATCCAACTCTGTTTTTTTATGGAATATTTTGAATCTCCTAATTAGATGAACGCATTTATTTTGTTTCTGGAACAACTACAGGGAGGCTTCCGTTTAATCTCAGCGGGCCCCTCGTCCTGCTTCCCCACCCACTCACCAGATTGATTGTATCTAATAGCAGACAATGGCGTCAATGAATTCAAGTAGTTTCCCCCTTTCTTTCTCTCTCCCTCGCTCATTCTCGGGTAGACAAGAAAGAGAGTCATTTGCATGCAGGTGACACGTTCAAACAGGGAAAGGTGAGATGAATCAGAATGCGACTTAACACTTTTCTAACGCTTTGACCTAATCATTCTGCCTGCTTCTTATCCAGTCGTATCCAATTTAAGATATTCGGGATTGATTATGAAGAAAAACTCTGCTGATTCACTGCCCCTCTGTAAATTTGCTGACTACGATTTAATTTATAGAGAGATTTTATAAAAAAGTCCACAAGAGAAACTGCTTAACCATAAGCCAAGCAGACCTTTTCTCTTTTATTGATTGGCTCCGTGTGCGAGTACTTCCTCTTCAGGATGCTCTTAAGGTTGGACGTATTGTCTTACACCCCCATCCTGACTATGGTCTGTAACCACAACATACAACCAGGAGGCAACACAAAACTATACAAGCATCAGAGAGCAACATCCATGATGGTGGAGTATTGATCCCTGAGGAAATTTAAATCATGTTAATGGGAAATTACTCACATCGCCTTACAGATGCTGGACGATGGAGATTAATGTGAGTGGTTTTAGAGAGAAACATTGATGCATGTGAAGTCTGGTTTATAAATAAAGATGATCAATCAAGAGGAAGTTAAAATATAAATATACTTTTGTACTTTTGTAGAGTATAGAAGAAAAACAACAGCTGTCATTTGCTCTTTTATGATGAGATGGTGAGGCTTAAGGGGGTGTGCTCATTCCAGGAGCTAAATGTTCTTATAGTGCTACTTTAGGGAAAAACAAGATAAACAGGGCCCTATCTGACATTATTAGTAGATAATGTATAGTGAATGGGTGGTTATATAATTAAGAAACCTAACAGGGTCCATGGTTATGGAGTTCTAACCAATCAGAATCCAATAGTTCACACAGCCTGGCCATAACACAATGTTATTTCTTTTTCGTCTTACCCAGCCATCCCTCCATTTAAACTTCAACCATGCTAACAAACAACTCAACTGCGTGGGTTTTAAACTCTGCTGCTTTCATCTTTATCCATCTTCATGTCAGTTATATTTAAGTGCTTTACTGTTTTTTTTTTTGCATTTATTCATTCTGTTTTAGCTGTTGACACCACCGATATAAGGGCAAGCTTTCAATTACTCTTCAATATTCCAAAAAAGGATGAATTAATAGCCTTTGACACATCAAGAGAGAATTTATCAGGCTTCAAGGTTGACATTGAGTTTTTTCTTTTAATGTTTTTGTTTTTAGATACTCATGAGGCCCAGAAAATATACTAGAATTTGTGGAAAATTTGAAGCATTTTACCACTTTGCCAGGACAAAAGGAGTACACCCTAAATAAGACGAATGGAAGCTGAGGAATAAAAGAAAATGTTCCAGTCATTGCCACTGCCCTGCTCCACTTTCTGCTTTGACATTAAAACTAAAATGAGAATGACCTCATCATACGTTCAGCTAAATCATCATAAATGACATTATATTAACTCCACCAGACAGCATTTTTTCTTACTTGGGCACTTCTCCATTTTACTGGAGTTTGTGCCTCTGTGCCCTTGTTATCTGGCCCTCCAGACTCTTCCCTCACTGTGAGGCAGAGGAGCAGAAAGATGGCAGTAATTCATTTTGTGCCACGCCACAGGCAAAGGCTCTTTCTTCCCTTCTGCCCATTACCTCCAGACCAGACTCCCCGTCTCAGCAGGACACACCGTGCTCCCTTCCTCTCTGGCCAAGACTCACCGTGCTCCAGGAGAGGGGGCTGAGGGGAGTGGACGACCCACTTTGGATTCTGTTTGTGCCGCCTGCAATCATCTGAGGTACTCCAGTCCACCTCCAGCAAACACTGTTGAACAAGATGGCTGCCCTGCAGTCAGGGAAGAAGTGGCTGGTTCTTTTTACTCATCGAAAGGAGACGCGCACAAGAAAAGCAAATAGATTTGGGATGTTCTGATTCAAATCTTTACTGTCATATTCAAGCTGGCCTGGGCATTTTTGACTTACTGGAGTCAAATGCGTCATCAGCTCTCTTGTTTTTTGAGGAACCTTTGAATCTGTCTGTTCTAAAAAAGTGCCAGATCCTCATGAGATCTCCACGAGATCTTAATGAGACTTGCTGAAATGATGAGGTCATCACATAAGGATCTCTTTACCAGTTTCTGACACTTTGGAGGGGCGGGCCTCAAACACCAAGGTCAACCCATAGCTCCCCCATTAACAGGTCTCCAGAGGGTTGGCCAATCAAAGGGAAGAGAGTTTGTGGAGTGGGGAGTCTTAAAGAGACAGCAGCTTAAATGAAGCGTCTCATGCAAAGGCTAAAATTGAACTAATGATACTGACGAAACAACTAAGAGCACATAAACCAGAGATATCTCTTGCTTTTTTATTGCTTTTAAATAAAAAAATTTGCTTCAAATTAAGAGTTTTATGACCATTGAAGAACAATAACTGTTGCACATAAAGTGTAATACACTGGGTTTGTATATCAATTTAGTTTAAAAAATGTCATGTAATAAGATGAAATTCATGTCTTTAAAATATTAATTTCTACATTTCTAAAATCCTTCCTTCTCTTCAAAAGGGTGGCAGGAAAAAGCTTCTGTATGTTTTTTTCTTCATAGCTGAAGAGCTTGTTGGCAATATCCAAAAATAGCTTGGTATTATATTATGTTTTGTTGTTCCTCTAAAACAGCCATGTCTCTATGTTTTTACAAGGTGAAACATTCTGCTTTGAAAAGGTATAAGTTTCAATTACAGCACAGTGTTTTTAAATGAGAAGATGCACATCACTGCTCGGATGTTTATGAATTTAGAGTGGCAGGATGGAAAAAAGCGCCTTTTTTTTCTTTTTGCAATATTGCCACAAGACCTAATTTGTTCCTCCGGCAAGCATTTGAGTTTGTTTTTTTTATCTTTATTTTGACATGTTGTTGTTCATGAGGAGAGCCAAAGAAATATCCCATTAACAGGCTCGCTCCTATCTGCCTACATAAATCACTGACATGGAAATGAAACTGTTCTGACAAACAGGGAGATGGAAAGTGGAATACAAATGCAGAAACATAACACACACATTCATCCCGTAGCCTCCTTTCCTCTTTCGCATAAAGGCACTCTGGCAATTGGAACAACTTGAATAGACAATTAGGAATCCAACAAAAGTCTGACGTGATTTAAAAAGATAATAATCAGTTTTAAAAAGATGCGTATGTAATTACATCGGGGTTGCATTCTCCTCGAGGAAAAGCAGGTTTAGTCAATCAAAGTGGACCACGACGTTGATTCTTTGTCAAAGTGTGACAAAGCAAACGATTTCAGATTACTGTTACCACAATTAGTCATTCCTTGTTACAGTGTGTGTAATCAAGCCTATAATGTATAACCTCTATCGCAATAAAAAACAAAATTACATCTCCAATCAGCGAGATGGAATTGGTGAGCTTGTTTCTCTCTTTTGTCATTACCAGAACTTGAAAGTCGCTGACATGACCTGTTGTACCTTTTATTTTTAGTAGAAGTGTTTCCAAACATCAGACGTCTGTTATAAAGTCATAGAGTCCTGTTTATATTTAAGACAAACAGTAACATAGCCTGTCTTATTGCCCAGCAGTAACACTAGATTAATCTCTTTCAAACAGAGTCCAAAGGTACTTTTTAGCTAGTTTTTGCTTCACAGATGGTCATTTGAAAACTCTGGTCCCATCTTCATTTTCATTCCATAAGACTCTTCAATTTTTGATTTTGTTTAAGTGTGCATCAGGCTATAACTGCATGACTCAGCAGTTTTCTGCACATTATTTTATTACTAAAAGACTGATATATGCACTCAATTTTCAAATGACTTTGGATTAGTTCCAAACCGCAAGGGATTTACTCAAGATTTTGTTTTGCAAGACATTTTTCCACACCCACAGCTTCTGTATTCAGAACTTTAAAACCAACTCTGGAAGATTAAGCTAAAGTTAGCATACAATGAAAATCAATGCCTTGAGAAGGCATCACATGGCCTCCATATTTATGGGGTCGGAGTTTGGCTGCAAATATTCTTGAGATTTAAAAGTGGGCTCTGAGTTGGAAAAGATTGGGAGCCACTGCTGTTGTCATTTAGCCACTCTTGATAAACTATTTTTTGCAACAAGCTTCAGGTTTTACCAAGCGGCAACCTACGTTTGAAAAAATCAGACAACACGGAAGTGCTAAAAAGCTGCTGTTCCTCGAGTGACCGCTTGAGGCTGGCTCCGAAAGTACCGGAAGTCACGTACAAACAAATGCAAATAAGGCTGTTTTCAGAGCCAAAATTAGCGCATTTAAGGCCTGGTACAAACTCTGTCTCCCGTCTGTATCCCTAATTTCGCTTACAGCACACACTGTGGGGGGGGGTGAATTTTTTTCTAACTCGACTGTTGGTAAGATAGTAGGATTGAGAGCTTGCCCAATCAGAGCCACAGCTCAGATCACGTTGCTGACGGGCGCCCAATAGCTGTGAGTTTGGGCACTCGTCACTCATCTCAATTCCAATATGGCCCTGCCCGCCTTTTTGCTTAAAAACGGAGCTGCAGTAACAGACGGGTGACGTCACATAGACTACATCCATGTTTTGTACAGCCTATGGGTTTTAAGCTATAAAAGTGATGTACAGGCTTTCTGGAAAAAAAAACAACAACCGATCTCCTACTTAGAAATATCTTGTTTACTAAATTAACATTAACCTTAAACTGGAAGTGCCTGAGGATGGAATTAGCTTCTCAGATGTATATTTGCCAAACTAAATTTGCCAAAACTGCCTACATGCTTTACAGCAACAACAGGAGAATCACTGAATCACTGATCTTTGCCCCCTTTCTTTGAGATAAACTCTCACAACGACCTGATGCTCAGACACAAGAGTGTGTAGCTCAAATCACAGCCCATTATTCCTCACACCTCCCCAAGGAGCAGCTGACATTTACTCACTTAAATCTATCACATCCTCTCAGCACTCCTCTGGATATTTATTTCTATCTGTTCTCTTGTTTTTGGGGACTGCAGCCTCTAGCTTATACAATATGACCCAGTGTCAAATGTGCTTCAGTTAAAGGATGAACTAAAAATCACTCCTGAAAGTGCAGGTATACGAGGAGTAAACACTGGTGTGATGAAGTGGATGTCGGGTGTTTCTGATAGCATCTGTAATTGGAAAAGAAGCAGTTTTCTTTGATCTCTTTGAAAAGTTAAAGGGAGTGCATGTAGTTTATCCCAGACTCATTAGATGACTTTTCAAATTCTTGATGAATCTGCTTTGTTTTCAAATGTGATTTTTCTGAAGAAAAGTATAAAACTTGACCACCATCCAGAAAGAAAAGCACAATACATCATCTCTAAGTACCGAAGACAGATCTGCACAACACGGCATTCAGCAGCAAACACAGAGGATTAAATAAGTTTCCCTTTGAGAAATTAACTACTACATGGAGTGGAGATAAAAGAAGAGACAGAATAACAAGGCCTGTTTTCCTATTCAGAGGGTTTAGCCATGTATTAAAAATCATACCGTTAAGCTTGCTGACAGATGCTAATGAAGTGATGTTTACATTTTTGATTCGCTGCCTAAACAAAGATAAGACATGCTCTCAGAAAACAGCAAGCCCCGCAATCCAAACACATCCATTGAGCCTGTCACCAAAGACATGACAGCTTTCTTCCCTACTAACAACAATGAGCGACTCATTTCCATATTAATGAGAGGAAAGAAAGGCAAGTGGATGGTGGTGGAGAGGGGGGGAGTGACGCGCGGAGGGGGCGATGTTGCTTCTTGTTGTCTTGGCACCTATTGACAAAGTCTTCAAATGGGTTGTTAATGACCGGCCTGAAACACAGGGAGCAGCCTGTGGAGTAATCATATCAACATGTTGCGTATGCATATCATGCTGCGTACTGTTGCAGTTGCTCTTGCATAAATGTTTGGCAACGTTGCCACACATCAAACAGATGTGAACGCACTTATGCAGGGCCACGTGTGTGCATGCATGCTCGCTGATCCGTGAACGACACATACACACAGCACTTAATATCATGTACAATAAGAGACATCCTCGTCCCACAGGAAGCAGGCTTCAGTACACCCAAAGGGTAAATATAAAATTAGCAGCTCTAAAGCACTCTGGGATGAATCTACTGAAATACAAACATCTGTTAGATCCCAGGGTATTTATTCCTAATGACCTTTAAAAACAAACTGTTGTTTACTTGTTTTGTAAGCTAACTTTCTGTGAGCAGTGAAAATATTCTAAAACCTGGGATTTGGACTCAAGTCAGACTTAAAATTCTTCTGCTGTGATGTTTTTTTAGATTAAAGTCTTACTGTTATCAGATTAAATTCACAACGTGAGGAGATTAAAGTCCTGAGGCTATGGCTGATATGTATGGATGCTGAAATCTTAATTAGAGTGTGATTTATACACAACTTTATTCGACTGATATAACAACTTATAACACATCTCTAATCAAATCTTTATCCTCGAAACATTGCAACTGTTTTCTCGACAAAACAACTTTACTCAAGATGTAACAACTTCAATCACGTAACATTACAACCTTATTCTAATTGTAAAAACATCTTTAGCTAAGAGATTAAAAAAAAAATCGTTACATTTTGAAATAAATGAAACTGTAGACAGGATTATTTTGTATCAAAAATTTACCAAAGTTTTGTTTTGGCCCTCTTGGTGGCAGCAAACACTAGTTCTGAACACTGTATTGTTAAGTAATTTTTTTCAAGCTAATGAGGGAAATTATGTTTGTAACTGTTTCTTGGACTCAAAACAACGATTTCACAGGACTGCTTTGGCAAAATTAGTTACTACAGTTTTTTTTTACTTTCTCCTGGAATCTCTTGAAGTGTTGGTTTGACTTTGGGTTACAAATTTAAGTTTTTAAATTGAAGAATATGAAAATGACAAGCATCTTAAGAATATCAGCAATTAAATAATAGCACAATGAGAATAAAAGACAACATGAAAATATTAAAAAATCATTAATATTGTGTACTATGGAGGTCTAAGGAATGAAATGCATTCTCTTATTTTTCAAGGAACAAATTGGGACTGAATAGGGGTTATTATAGCTCTGGTTTTGGTCTCCACCAATACCTTTTTGGCTACTTAGTGTCTTTAATGCTTACTAGCAAGCTGCTAATTCTATCAAGTTGACTAGCTGTGAATGTTAAGCTGATAGCAAAGCTTAAGATTGAGAGCTTTAGAATAAAGATGCTCCCAACCTGTCTAAACTGGCACTTTAAGAGTTTTAACAGTTTAAAGAGCAAATAAGCCAAAATGAGGGTTGTTTCAGTTTCAACCAATAGCTGTTACTCGCAAATCTGGCAAAGGAACATTTCGTAAAACACAAAAAAATCTGGGAATCTCAAAACTTTGATTCACTCAGGACTTGGGAACTAAGATTCAACATCAAGGGCTTAAAAGTCATCACCCTCATTTTCAGATATGAATTTTGCAGAACCAGAAGTGTTAAGTCCCAACAAATACACAACAGTATTTTCAACATTTGATTATTCCTCCCACATCCAGTGTAGGTTTGTGTTTCTCTCAGGCATTTATTCCAACACTTGACTCTGAGAGGCTTCTCCTCGACATAATCTTCCAGTTCATAGTGCATGTCATTAGCCTCCTAAATTACAAACATCATTAGGAGAATTGATTCAACTTAGCCTCCTGGGGGGCTTCAGTCTGCTGTTCCGACGTTGCGGGAGCTCATTTTGAGTGTGGTGTCAATCCTATTTCACAAGTTCAAGCGGACCCATTGGGGGTCTGAGCCTTTCGCCCCCTCTTTATCCCTGTATGGTGAGGCCCCACCACCTCATTAGGGAAAAAAGAGACAGCTTTGTGTGTGTGTGTGTGTGTGTGTGTGTGTGTGTGTGTGTGTGTTTCTGTATGTACAGCCTTCATGCATGTAGGGCATGTTTCAGCTGCTGAATAGGGGAAGATGGAGTCATTGTGGCACACTGACCCCTGCAACAACCTCGACTGCTGTAACAGTGTTAGGGGCAGCGGCAGGGCATGCTGTGAAAAACGATGAGGAAAACTACCACATGGATGAAGGAGACTTCTAAAAGGATCCTGATCTCTATCCTACAAAGAAAGTTTCCTTATTTTCAGTCTTATTCATATTCAAACCCTTTTTTAAAAGGTGTCAGCCATTTGGTCTCAGAAACTCAGAACCTGAAAGCTGATTTTTCTTTCAGTTTTTTCATATCTTATTTCAAAAGGTCTCAAAAAAGTGTGACACTGAAGTTTCATAAAACGCAAATGACATCTTAAAAATCTCTCAGCACTTCAATCTTCATAGAAAGCATCGATTATATCTGCTGGATGTAACATATGGATCTGACTTCAAAGGGGAAAGGGGGTAAATACTTGGAAAAATGGGATCAGATGCTGTGTGAATTATTAAAGGTGCAGCTTTTGTGCAGTAATGACCCAGCCTTATTTTCCCTTTACAACTCTTTATTTCAACAACAGTGCTATGAAACTCCCTTATATTTTATGTCTCCTTTATGTCTCCTAAAGCGTCGTAAAAGACGGTGAAAACAATTTGCTATAACTTACCAAAAAAACAGGAAATGTAGCAACAAGCAGGCGGGTTAAAATGCTCCCAAGCTGATCTTGTGGAGGGAATCCCCCCTGCTCAAAGAAGAGTGTCAGGGGAATTTTAAGTGGCAAACCGACAACTATAAACCCAAACAAGCTACACGTACAGCACAAGCAAAAAAAATTGAAATTGTAATGCAACATGGTTCTTGTTCCCCACGACAGGCACTAATTCCAGCTGATGGAAGAAACATGATTGGGGGGTGGGAGGCCTTCAATAATTCATCAGGAGATAGATAGATGTACATCTCCAGAGATGCCTGTGTGGATAGTGTGATGCTCAGCTCTCCGTTGAGACTCGCTGCGAACTCGGCTTGTGAATTTGAGAGTATTGAGATCAGGGTCAGAGTTCAAGATGAGGAGGTCTGATACGATGTTGCGTTGGACTCTGTATCTCCTTGTTTCATAGGATGGCACAAATCCTTTCAATACTCAAAAGTGCTTCCTATTTTTGTCAAATTATTTTATGTTGATGCTGCTGTTAATTGGATGTTGACTCCAGATCACATGAAGTAAAAGGGTTAAATGGTTTGTTTTGTGAAGATAATTTAACATTCTTTTTCTGGCTTTAATTTAATTTTGAATCTTGTTTCAGAGACACAATGTTCTCAGAGTGCAAAAAGCAGAGGAACGAAAAGTCTTTTCTTCCTCACACATGTGCCTCGTCTTTAGTTGAAAACAATAAGAGGTCATCCAAATGATGTAACCTGTGTTGTGGCTATTTTTATGGTGAGATTTCTTTAAACGAGCCTGAATTACCTTCTTTCAAATCCCCCTCAAAACATCAATAAAACAGTGGCTGTAAGAAACAAGAATGTAATTTCATTGCATCTATTTTCTGTGTTATTATCCCACCAAGGGGTTTTCTCTTTGTGCTAAACGCCACACACCCCCACATGTAAGCAGCGGACTGACGAGAAGTGGACAAATGTTGACTGGTGGATCAATACCAGAGCACACGGAGGCCAGTCAGAATACAGAAATGAAAAGTGGAAAATGGGATAAAGATAATTGAACTTGCTGAGCGCCCGCTGCATGATCTGTGGCTGTCTGTTTGACTTCATGGAGTGACCACGCAAATCACCAAAAAGAGACTGAAAATTGAATGTAGAAAGCCACAACAGTAGTGAGACCTCTCTCTGAAATGTAAAAGCCCTTCATGGGTTAATGAAATGAAGATAGTCAATTCCTTTTTTTGTGCAACAAGTTCGAGGTGTGGACAGTAAAAATCAATCATATGTCATCTGTGACGCCTTACATTCACAAAAGCACCAGAGGTCACGCTCGCTCCTACGAATCCTCGTCAGAATCAATTTTGCATGGGTGAGAGCAGTGTGTTTGATGCTCCAACTATATTTCTGAATTAAATTGTCTGCCTTCTCTGAAGCAGCTGTACCACTTGCAGAATACGCTCAGTTGAGAAATCAAAGGGAACTTCAAGGAAAATCAATATGAGGTAGTCGTGATTCGTAAAACACATGTTCTGTGGAAAATTTCTCCCAAAACACGAAACTTTTCAAACCCAGTAAATCTCTACTTACACCACTTCTACTTTATACACTTGTGTTCGCTTAATTAGATCAAATCAAAAAAGTGCAGTCCAATGGAGTAAAAAATAACCTTAACAAGGCTCTGTATGTGGTTATTATGGTAAAAATATCAAGAATGGCATATTAACCACACACCTCAGCACAACCCACAAACACTGGACCATGAGGAAACATTAGAAGCATGTTAAGGTGTGTTCAGGCAAATCTGTTCATTCATCTTCACTGTTTATCCCACTCAGGGTTGCAGGTGGCTGGTCACCAGTCAATCACAGGGCTAACACATAGACAGACAACCTCTCATGTGCACACTCACACCTACGGGCAATTAAGAATCAGCAATTAACCTGATGAAGATGTTTGTGGACTGTGGAAGGAAGCTGGAGTATCTGGAGAACCCATGCATTCACAGGGAGAACACACAAACTCCACTGTGCCTCGAACTGGGACCAAACTGGTGAGCTTCTTACTGTGAGGCAGCAGGGTGCAACCACAAATACGCACAGGACTTTTTTCTCACCAAACTTAAGTCTCTGTCTCTGGGATTTCTATTCAACCTCACAGTTAAATCATAATTAATGATCAGTTTGTGATGAAACATACTGCAGTTGTTATCCTTAATGCTTTAAGCTGCTAGTCCATTTACTTGAGGTCCAGTTGCGTGCCTTGTTGTGGCTGGATACACAACCATCCTATTTTTGCCTGATGCCGAAGCTGTGATGGGTCAATTCACTTTAGGGATTCTAGCTCTAAATTGAAAATATGTAGGCGGAAACTCTTCTGATCGTCCACGGTTTTCTTTAAGAGCCTTGCTGTATCTCAAAATGGATACTTCTGTTTCTACACAAAGTACACTAAGTTCTTACTAATGCAGTACTTACATTTTATAGGGCACTGCTGCCTGAAATCACTGTTGCTTGGCACTTACTTGAAGTGACAGTCTTATTTCATAACCATTATCCATCAATTGATCTGTTTCTGCCTTTTCTGTAACGTAACCCAGATGGTGACCATCAAGTTTGTCTAGCGCCCACACTCAACTTTTTGGCTATTGTGAGTGCGCTAGCTTAGTAATCAAAATGTGCAACTTTTTCACCATAGACTGTATAATAAATGGACGTAGTATCTGCCTCTGATTGGGCGAGCTTGCGATCTAAACATCAAAAGAGTCACCCCCTGTACATTCAGATGGGGCGTTATTGATACCAGGCTGTAACATGTTTATTATCACTCTAAAAATGGCTTTTTGTGGCCGGGTGTGTATGTGACTCCCGGTTCTTCCAGTTCAAGCCTCAAGTGGACACTCGAAAAACTGCAGATTTGAGCACTTCTGCACTGTCTCATATTTTATGCTGGTTTCTAGACAACTTGTCGGAGTTCCAACTTCAGTGGCTGTTCCAGTGCACTTTTTCCAAGTTGGAAGTAAAAAAAATCTTGATTCAGAGTTGTCTGGAGCGCAGCATTGGACCGGCGGTTGTCGCTTGGTACGCACACAACTTGTTCGGCTGTTTTGAGTGCGCTAGTCACTATGTGCACACACTTATGTACTTATGTACTCAAAACATTGAGTGTAAGAATAGATGTACGCAACTTGAGACATAGCAGGAGTCGCCCCAGAGACAGGTTTGTGGGATGCTATTGTTGTCCATTAACTGTTAGTTTATGTTTCGCTTGCATGAAGGTAGATTCCCATTTCATTTGTGGCACAAGAAACCAAAACTAACTGCAGGGGTGTGGATTGCTGAATGAGACTGTTTATCTTTATTGTGTGTTTTGGCGACTGAATCTGAAAATCCTGAAAAATAGGTCACTCCTGGAGATAAAAACAAGATCTCTGATTTGACCACTTCAATTTTTTTTTGGTCCTACTGCTAACCATGCGAGCAGAAGGTGTGTGTGTGTATGTGTGTGTGAGTGAGTGAGAGAGAGAGGTGGGGGGTGAGGAGGACGAGGAGGTGGGGGCTTCTTCTTCTTCTTGGTTTATGTCATTGGTTTAAACGACCCAAGACCCCGCCTTGGTAGAACAGGAGAGTTAGACACAGTGACTACAGCCAAAGAGAGAAAGAGAGGGAGGAAAAATAAAGCAGTGAAACAGTTAGACAGACACCTACTCGGCGTTTACGCTTGACCGTATTTGATAAACAAGAGCGGGTACAACACACAGACTGTTCCCCCTCTCATCTTCCCTCCTTCCTCGGTCCTTCTTTTTCTTCCATCTGTTAAAGGAGCTGTATTTGTAGCGCGCGCGCGGAGGATTAATAAGGTGGAATCTGAATTACTCCAAATCTTCACATGAAACATTTCTCCCCGGAGCGTATGATGCTGACGCCGCCACCGCCGACGTGTGCTTAGAAAAAGAAAAAAGTCGGCTTTCTCAACTTGAATTTTACACATCATTCCTCCCAGGTAAGAACCGCATTTTTGCACGACGTTGAATTCAGTTTTTGTGTGTGTTGAAAGCGAGAGTTTCGCTGTGTCGGACTGAGGGGGGGCTGCTTCAGGTCCGCATACACAGCTCTGACCATGTGTGTCCACCTTTTACTGCGCCATGAAGATGGGGGAATGGTCGGGTGGGTTGTACACACAGCAGGGACGATATTTCTGACCCAAACATGGTGTAACTGTCAAATATGTCTCTGAATATCCCGCGTTGTGCTCCTTTTTTATCATTTCGTACCCCTCACCTTTACATGTATTGCAAGGGTATTCGACGTGAATGCAAAACGAGACCCCGTACGGAGAGAGTGTCGGTTAAAGAAAATAGGAAGTGCATTATGAGAGTGAATGGTTGTGGAGTTGTGTGTGTATATGTGTGTGTGTGTGTGTGTGTGTGTGTGTGTGTTGCGCTTTCTAGTGAGACTATTTGCTCATAAATCCTCTAATACCCAAACACTTGACTCGACTCAGTGAGTGTTTTTGTGGGTAAAACAGTGCAAGACGTCATCCTGTAATCTCCAGATTCACACTGATTGCTGCTTTTTGCATCTTTTTTTTTTTTCAAACTCAAGTCATCACATCTGCCTCTATAGCTGCATCACAGCACCCCTGACCTTTGCCCTTTATTTGTTCGAGACAAAAAGGGGACATCTCTGACGATTCTTTAAAGAAGCAGATAAAAACTTTTTTTCCTCCATTATAGATTTTAGAAAGCCACAGAAGATCAAACGCTTATAATTGGTGACACGTTTCCCCCCTCTCTGTGGAATTCCACCTGAAAGGATTTGGAGGTGTTAGTGTGAAGAGTTGCAGATCTGTTGCATTCAGAGGTGGGTTTGTAGTGTTTTTTTTTGGTGGTGAAATACAAGTGCAATCGAGCTGAGCTGCTTCTGTTTCTGGGGATACCCCATGTCCTGACCCCCCCCCACCCCCACCCCCCCTAAAAGGCTCCAGGATGTGACTTTAAAAACCACAGAGGAAGAAGAATTGGGTCTTTTTTGAACATGCTTGTTCACTTTTTTCCCCTGTTATTGACTATTACTCTTGTTGCCAGGGTTGGAGTCACACAAAACATGTCTCAAGTAATTGCATCATGCTACGTCATGGCCTGTTCTAACTAAATGACCTTCCTATTGTCCACATACATAATTCAAAATCTGTAGAAAACAACCAGATTTTCCATTCTTATCATAGGAAAATTAGTAAATACATTCTATGGATGCTTTGCTCTCCCTCTCCTCGGTATTGTTTCATTCCCCTCAGGCTAATTTATTCACTTTCAAGCTGCCAAACTGAAACCTTCACTGAGGATTTAGCTTGTGTAAACTCCTGTCAGCAAAGTATTCCTCCAGCCTACAGCCACTGTTAGGAGCCGGCAGTGTATAAATGAGCTGCTAATTGCCACGTGTTAACTTGTTAATTACACACACAGTTATTCTTACACATTATAGGGCTAATTAATTCACTGATTACTCCAAAAAAATGACAACAGGACATGTGCTGGATTAATGAAGAAGTGGGGTTCCCTTAATATCTGATCAGTCATCGTTAGAAACTGTGTCAGTCATTTTTTCTACTTAAGGGAGTGATTTTTTTTTTTAACATTCCTTGTGCAAAAGTAGAATATTTAACAAATGCTTTTTGTGTCACATTAGAGGAACTGTCACAACAGGAGGATTTGTTTCTGTTGT
This sequence comes from Thalassoma bifasciatum, assembly GCA_008086565.1. Taxonomy (NCBI): domain Eukaryota; kingdom Metazoa; phylum Chordata; class Actinopteri; order Labriformes; family Labridae; genus Thalassoma; species Thalassoma bifasciatum. The sequence continues at coordinate 2,196,331 of RPOG01000011.1, read as the reverse complement.
CTCCAAGCTGAACTGAGGATGACCTTGTTAAAGCAGCTCTTTGTCTGTCTCATTGGTGCCCATGCGAGCGCATTGGACGAAGAAGGGGGTGTGTGCCTGCAGGAGTATAAGGCCTCTACAGATGTGTGCAACCGGGACATCTGCTCTGTTGTCGGCCATTGTCAAGGAAGCTGTTAAGATGGTGGGCAGCTTGACACGACAGGGCTGCCTTGTTGGGAAGTGGTCGCAACCCTTTGCTTTTTTGTCCTCACGTTAGGTATGTTCACAATTAACCTGCGCTGTCATGGGTGTCTTCTTCTTTGGCAACAAACCAACAAACTTGGCGTACATGAGTTGAGATAGCAGTGTGTTTTTTTCCCCTTCACATAGTGAGACAGTGTTATCATTCAGAGCGTAGATTGTCGTATTTCCACAGAGGAAATTGAAGAGACTCAGTTAGTCCGCCGCGTGAAGAGCCTGCCCTCTGCCATCCTCTCCCGCGTTGCCGAGCAGCACCCTATCACTCAAGGCAATTGAACGTCTCTGAGGGGACCTCTGTTAGCCCCGTGCAATATTTATTACCATCCATCATCCCGAGACTCTTGGCTGTACGGGTGAATAACAGTGGCTGCTAAGTTCTGTGTTAAAAAGTTCCCCTCGCCGGCGAACCATTAGGAGGGATTTATGGGAGCAGCTTCCCTCTGGAAGTGCTGGGGAAGCGAGACGGAGCATGTTTCAGAGTGGCTGCTGCATACCCGCTGGGCTGGGGAGGCAAATATGTCATGGATGAAATTCTGCCTGGAACAAAAGAGCTGCCTGAGTGCAAGTTTGTCTTTTTAACAGGTTTGGGTGCTTGAGTTCCTCCGCTGTTGGAAAACTAATCTGGAATTTGAAACTGATTAATTTACTCTGTAAGTACTAAACGTTACTGTTTAAAACCTACTGAATGAAGAAGAAATATACCTCTTTTTAAGAAAGCAATCTATTTGAATGAAAACCAAAATTTGCTCTGTAATCCTATATTATAATCCTCACATAAACAACATTATAAAGGCAGAACATAAAGCACATATCTCCTCATTTTCAAGCCTTTATAAGTTCTCCACACAGCTCAGACTGTTAGGATAATGATCTAATATTCCATCTTCAAGCTCATCTAATATGTACAAACTAAGCTACTGAGCGACTCAATGTCCTTTAAATCATTGCGAGTGTGTTATGCAAAAATTAGTCAATCTGTGCGTTTTCAGCACCTCTCAATAACATCTTTGATCCTGCAAAGATGGGATAGAGATTGTTTGTTTTGTTTGTTACAGTCAGGATGAATCGGCTAGCGAGTGATGCTATAGGGACAGAGCAGCTATACCGCACTTCCTTTAAGGTCAGTTTGAATGTATGTTTTTAATTGGTCTCTGCAGACTCAAGACTTCTCCTTTTTTTTTTGCTCAAAAGTGTCTGCATGATGTGAGTGTGTGAGGATGAGGAGTGTTCGTTCTGAAGAGCCCGGCGAACACGCTCATTATCTCCAATCAAAGGCAGGATTGATTCAGCTGGAAGACGGGGTAATTTTTTGAAAAGAAGGTGGGATTGTAAGCCGATCAAGGCGGACGGTTTTTCCAGCTTCGGGTCAAGTTTAAACGAAGACATCGAAACTTACTCTAACCTTCAAAAACTGTAAAGATATCTCAAAGTCACCTCACTTTCTCCTCTCTTGTCTCTTCCTCAGAGCACGTGTAGATCAGATTTTTCCCCCTGTCATCACTCCCTCCACTTTCTCTACTTCGATTGTGTTTTGTCCCGGAGCTGCACGGGGGTGAAAGGATAATTGAAGCTGTGAATGTCTTTTTCATGGCATCAGGGAAAGAGAAAGTGGAACCCTGTGCCTGCGCTTACAAAGACAGAAGATCCAGCGGCAGATAGAGCTGGCACAAGAGATCTAGAGTATTCCGTGGCACAAACAGATGTATTTTATTCCGAAACCTCGTGTGGTTTTGGCATTGGCGAGCAGACAGGAATGTTCCTGGAGTTATTGGATTGGATGTAAGAGTCACTCTGCTTTTATCTCGCTCTACATTCAGCGGAGAGTGCAGCGGGCTTGTAATAAAGTGGAAGTACATTGTCTTTCAGGCATGTAAAAGGTCAAAGAAGTCTTGTTCTCTTGCTCCTGTTGGCGGTGTCTTCCTGCTAGCATTGAGGTACCATGTCACCGAGCAGAGCAGCAGCACAGCAATTAGACTTATTAATTATTTTCTTACAACTTAATACCCTTTCATTTAATGCATATTAATTGATGTGCTCTCCAACTCCACACTCTTATAATCCACCAAGGATTTCTCAAAGGCAAGCACAAAAGGCTTTTATTATCTTAAGGAGGAAGTGGTCTTTTGGGACGTGGAGTGCCCCTGCTCTATTGTGTATTACATTATGAAACAGACGTAAGTGAAATGAAATTACAACGTATCATCGGCACGGTGAAGGATCCTGTTGAATAATTACCTCGGCAGGGCTATTGTTGTAATGTCAAACTGGTTTTCTTTTTGGATGTGATGAAGGTAGAGGAGTGTGGGGAGGGGGTGAAAAAAAAAAAACAGCGTCAAGGTTAAACAGTGTGAAGGCCAAATGTTTGGGGAGGCTGGATTAATTTCATGTCCTGTAATGTGATTTGCAATATCTCCTCCTCTCTTCTCCTCTCCTGCCCTTGGTTTCTTTAGAGATGTGCTCGCCTGATGAGAGCGGAGGGCAGCAGGGGTGGGGTGGATGTACGAGGGCGGGGGGTGCTGTAACTACCCCCTGCATTTATAAGTGTTTACAGGCCGGCTAAGTGGTATTACGGGAGGTGATGCATGCTTACAAATTCCCCATCATTTCCAAACCCTCCACTCATTACTGAATACAAATTCAACACATCTCCTTCTGCTCCCACAGTTGAGAAAATTAGCTTTCTCTTGCATTTTGCTTACATAAATACATACAAGGCACCAACACAGGATGGAAGGGGAGGGGGCGGCTCCAGGAAGAATTACCATGCAGCATTAATTGCAGGGCAGGCTATAAAAGAGAGAAGAAGACCACCATGACAACGGCGGTAAGATCCCTCGCTGCTCACACGGCCTTTCTTTCTGCACTCGACACTTTATCGTGCAGTATCTGCAGCTTATCTGCTCGTATCTCCGTATCAGCACAGTTAATGAATCTGCCGGCCTGCCTCGTTTCCTTGCAAGTTTCATGCAATACAGATGTCTTCACAGATATGCATGCAGAGCTGCATTAACATAGAGACATTTGGACCGGCAGAAGGAAGCAGCAGTATGTGTGCAATATGAAGAAGTGATAAAATCAGTGATATAGGTCGGCATAGGTAGTGAGTGAGTGGGTGGGCTGTAGCTTTTTCTTGGTGGTGATGGGGGGAGGTTTCATTGGTAGCATCTCCTCCCTGCTGTGCCTACTGTCGTTTTCTCACTTTCAGTGCAAGCTCACAGCTGACACGGGAAAACAAATAGTGATTGAAATAGAAGAGCGAAGCTGCATCCCCAAGTGGAGCTTACAATCAAGGATCAAGAGTGTGACTTTATAACAAGATATTTATGTACCCTGACATCCTCAAGGACAGGCAAATCCAGTAAGATTCTACTGAATAGGTTCTCTATCACACCACAGAAGTTTGCTCTCTATATTTATATAAGCTCTTACTTGAATCAAAAATGTTACATCCATGGATTTGTAATGTATGAGGGTAAGTCTATTGGTCTCTCTCACCACATGTGGTAGTGTGCAAATAAACAGATAAGCTTGGAGTTATAACAAACAGTTTTCTACCAGAGGTGAGTCGAGAATTTTAGAATATTCATAAAGTTGTTAATTTTAAAAACAGAATGATAAACAGACCGCTTATTTTTTAAACATAAGTGCATTGAGGACTTTTGAAGACGACTTGTTTGTTGTTTTGACTGAGCTTAATAACTATACTGGCATAATAGCCAGCAGGATGGCAAAACAGATTGTACCAGAAAGAGCTACACAGCTGCACAGAAACTGCAAATTGCTGAACCCAGTGGCTCTCATATTCTAGATTTTACAGTAATTCCTAAGCTTGTATGGTTGCAAAAACAACCAGTTGGTTCTTGATCCACACATTGTTGTATTTTCCAACACCTTCAGGAGGCTTTGTACTTGTTGGGAAAACTAAACTGACAGTTTGGATGATTTTGTTCTGACAAGTTTAAACCCGTTTCTTTTCAGTTAAAAAACAAGCGCAAATATTGACCCAAAGTAATGAGCAGCAAGTGGATCAGATTGAATTCATCACCACTTGATCATATTCTCTTGCAGCAGTGGTATTTTTATTTTTTTTAAAGATTGTTGTGAGACTGATGAGGTACATTTTTTTCTGACAGTGTTTTGCCATGCTATCAAAAGTTTTTCCTTTAGTGTAATTTTATCCGAAAGATGTCAAAGTAAAAGTCCTTGAGGGGACAGCTGTTTTTTCTGGGTTGTATCATCACAGTTGCAAAAACTCCACTGGTTTGTTTACTTACATGTCTGCAGAGTGGAATCTGATTTTCCTCTTGTGTTTCCTTCGTGACTGTTGTTTCCAGCGTAGAAAACATGTGTAGCGGCTTCTCGTGTCTTCAGTTTGGATGCACCGTCTGTGTCCGGGGTGCTGATTTAGCGCTCCAGCAAAATCTCATCTTTTCCCCTGTCAAAGGAGGGAGGAGAGAAGTGCATACAAATGCTGCTCCAGGTGTCCATTGCAGCATTTCTTGGCATCTCAAATACTCTCTCAGGATGTGCACTCTGCTAAACATGCACTAAAACAAAACTTTCCTCTCGTGTCATTCTTTTTCTGCTTTCTTTCAAAGCTGTAAATCATTGAGCAGAAGTTTGGTATCTCCACCTCTTACCAGCTTTTTGTTAAATGGCACTCAAACCATGTTACAGGAAATAAATGCAACCTCTTTCATTGCCACAAATTTACACAATTATAAGGAAATGTTTCTTTGTTGGAGTAAACAATTTTTAAAGGTCAGGGAGGACAAGTTTTTACGTCTTGAGCATGAGAAAAGTCTGCCAAAAATCTGTTCTTGGATACTTTTGTGGTAGTGTAAGGCAACACAATCCTACCTTCCACTTTTATCACTCACTTACCAGTTACCTTGCAGGCTAAATTGTGATTTACCTGCCAAGATTTAGATGTTAGAGAAATTTTGCCACTGTGAAAACTTTCCAGGGTTCAACACTTCCACCTCAAAGGTGTGAAAACACTCCACGTGGGGTCTTTGCACTTAGAAAGCCTTCAAGCTGGACTTGCAGTTATTTATTTTATCCTCTACCTGTGCTCTTTAACAACACCAACGCAGCCCTGTAGCGCTTTTGTGCGCATGAAAGTGCAGCTTGCCTGGAGAGTAAAAAAGAAAAAGGACAAGGTCTGCTGTCTTCTACTTTTTTAACCTCTCATCCTCTTTATTTATTTTTTTTTGCAACTCATCCATCTCAATTCAGCCCCTCTCCACCCTGGTGAAGGTCTTACATCTTATGTAATGTCTCTAAACATTTGTGCAGCATTAGGGGAAGTCAGGCATGCCAAAACTGTGCAAAACGTCCCTCTGTGCACCCCATCGAGGTGGGACAGATGGCAACCCTCGTTCCCGGTCTTGTAAACTGCCTGTGACAGGAGCAATGACACACACACACACACACACACACACACACGGTTGAAGTAGGGCAGAGCCTAACTAAAGCTTTGCAGACAGTTGTGGACACAGTTGCTTGCACGCTGATCATTCGGATGCTTAAAGCCGACGCCGGTTTGGTGTGTTTGGGCTCTTAATTACAGCGTATTGATTTTCAGATTGATGGCGTCGCTCTGCTATGTTTTGATCCAGGTTGCTGCTCACCTGTAACAAGAGGCCATCAGATCTCAGCGTTAGATCATCCATCACCACGTTAAAGAAGGTGACCCGGAGTTGTTTTCTAATTCACTCGTTAATCACAGCCTCAGCAAAGTGTCGACGCTCTTTCACTTTGTTCCCCTCTCTTAACAACTCTCCGGGCGGACTCCATTACTGAGTAAACAGACAGTGAAAGAGAAGGAGTGTGTGAAGATGCCCTGCCGCAGAACCCCCAGAGGTGAGATCAAATGGCAAACCCCAGCGATGATGAGCGATGTTTATGGCTGGCACTCTATTAAGAGGAGGCTCTTCCCTGCTGGCGCGTAATGAACATCCACCTTGTGAAATTGTTGCTCCTTCCACTGAATTACCGGTCATTTCCATCAAAATGTGCCCTAATTGCTCTCAGCGGCGACTCTGTGGAGAAGGGCCATTGATAGGAGTTTTAGGGTAACTTGGCAAGGTGACTGGCTTATGTGCAACATTAAGCGTGTTGATTTGAATAAATCTCCCCCCGTTTTTGTATGTTAATGAAAGCTGGTGATGTCCTTCGAGGATGATATTTCAGGCCTGAACTCTCCCTTCTTTTTTTTTTTTTTTGTTTTCAGTGCACACATGGTAACGCCTCCTCCAGATGTCCCCCACTGCGGGAGGCTGCGAGGCACATGCAAAAGGCTCACCATCATACCACACACACAGATCATCTCCTGAGGGGTGGGCGCTTGATCTGACCTCTTACGAAACAAGCCAAGAGCGATGATAGCAGAAATAAGGCAGCTTGTGTGTAGTTTCTAAAAAGGAGGGGAGTTAATATAGCTGGAAAAAAAGGGCAACGTGTGTGTATATGTGTGTTTGTAGGGAAAGAGGGAAAAACATCTCAGAAAGGAGAATGTTTTCCACAGACAATGTACCATCTGCACACGGCGGGGTGTATGAGCGACACTGGACTACTGCTGTGAGGAACTATTGCATTGTTATTAAATGGCTGTTGCCTCACTGGCAGCCATATTAAAGCCTCAGATCCTGTGCCTGATGCAAGGAAACGAGGAGGAGGAGGAAGAGGAGGAGAGAAAAGAAGAAGAAGGAAAAAAAAGCCCAAACAAGTCTGACCCTCGTGGACACGGGGACACGCTGTGCACACACGAAAAAAAACACGCACAGCAAACTTCTTCTAAATGAAAAAAGCTAGAAAAGAGACACATTTTTTCCTCTCCTCTCCTCTCTCTCTCTTTCTCTCTCTCCTCTAACCTCTCTGCCTCCCTCTCCCCGCCCACCACCCTCCATTGGCTCAGCATCTTATGCAAGGTGCTGCGAGAGGACAGCTTTTTCAGGAGCTGCGTCTTCAGAAATGCAAATTTAGCAGCTCAATCCATACCAGGTCTTACTGTGAGGGTCAGATAGACTTTTTTTTTCTTGCATCAAACTTCTTCTGTATGCACACCACGTTCGCTGAAGACACTCTCTATCCCTCAAGCAGCTCATCTGCAAAATTAAATTAATTTAGCAGTGGCTGTTAAGTCACGTCTGTCTTTACATGTCCAAGGAGTCTGAATCCACTCTCTCTGCAGCTGCTTGTTGACTTATTGATGCTCGCTGCCCTTTGTGCACGCTGAACCACTGGCACAGGGTGCATGAAATGCCACAGAGAAGGAAGAGTTGATTAGCTCCTCTTGCTCTCTCCCTCGTCTCTTTCCTTACACTCAGGGCACTGAAGTGACTCTTGAGATTGCGCACTCTGCTAACAGTTTTCTTGTTAACTTTCTTTGTGCCAGAGGTTATTAAAATTATGTAGAATTTAAATGCATAGTTGCTGGATTGTTGTCTTTCTCATGCCCGGCTCTCTCTGCTGCATTGAAGAAAGAAATATGCATGAGATTTTTCTTCCCTATGAATATTTTTGACCCTGAATAAAATGCCGGCTTTATGACAATCATCCAGTTTTACATTCTATTAAGCCTAGTGTTGTTACATCTGGAGCATCTATTCAGACTTCAAGGCCAGAATGAGGAAAAACTGTATTTTATCTTTTTCATCATAACTATATTGTATTTACCTGTTTTAATGATTAATGGTGTTACCGAAGCATCCATTTTTAAAAACTATTTCTTCAATGTCATATGTTAGGACAATGAATTCTCCATTACACTGGATATCACTGACAATACTAAGGCTTTAAAAGCACAATCACATTCAGATTTTCACCTTTAAGAGCAGCATCAGTGGAGAAAAAACACTGGATAGGAGCCAAAAATTATTGTTTTGATTGATTTCTGCAAAGTCCTACTCAGTTTGTCTTTGTTTATTTTCTGAGATTTTTTTTTGTCTTGCTATGCTTTTGTTGATGCGGTTGTTCAGTATCATGAAGTGGTTGGAGTAGAAACTGAGGAGGAAGAGAGTGGAAATACCCACTTCAAAATTTAACATTATGGTTACGTGTTTATTACAGCGACATAATCAAATTCTTGGGCTTCCACTGTTGGTTTTCCCTCAGAGACCAACATTTGACACTTACAATAAATAATGTCTTATTTTCTGTTTTACCGTTTTGTTTTCATAAGCAGTGCTTGCTCTCTTCACCTCATCTCTTATCAGACACAATACAGGATTTTCAAAGAATTGCATAGTCATTATGTTGTTTTAAAAACTGACATTATTTTAAAGCTATTACCGTTGCATGGTTGTAGAATGGGATTCCTGCCTGACGGTGACTTTAGTGTGTCCTCAAGCTGTTTGCTACTTGCATTACACAACAGAAGAAGGAGAATGGCATCTCCATTAAATAGAAAACATTCGCCTGAGTCACCGGGAACATGGTTGCAGTGCTGTGAGATTCGCTATGAATTAAAGTTTGAACAATGGTTGGAGTAAATAAACAATATTGTTACCTGTTTTTGTTTTTTAGAATCAAGTTTAATCCCATGGGCACCCATTGTTAGTTCTTTTTAATTTTTGCATAGTTACACTTTAAGGTCTTATTTTCACCACTTTGTTTGCATTAGCAGTGCTCGCTTGCTTTCCTTTTTCTTTATGTAACTCAACCACTGCAGGGGTTCTTTTTGTCTCTCAGTTACTGTGGGCGAAACAATACTGAGGATGTGTCTTTTTCATAAACTTTGATACAAAATGTAAGTAATGCAGACTGTATTTTTTAAAGTGCCTGGCATCGAAAAGTATGAAAAGCTTAAATGAACTAATAACTTAGCATAGAATAAAATAAAAGATAAGTGAACAGAAGAAAAACAACTAAAGAGCCAAATAACATTATTAAACAAAATTCATTAATACATTTCATTAGTCCATGTTTTTTTTAAATTGGAAAATCATTGCGAATAAATTCCATCCTTTCAGATTGTTTCCCCGCTCACTGCTGAGCATCACTCACCAGCTGTTTCATTTTTAAGAGCTAAATTGTGAATAAAAGTCCCGAACACGAAACAGCATAAATAGAATTGGATTTGATAAAGGGAGTAACCGCAACCAAAACTGTCTTTACCAGTTGTAAAAAATTTTACCCGCTACAAGCAAATGACAGGGTAAGAAAATAAAAACATGAATGAAAATTGAGCAATACTTTAAGAAATCTGGAGTCAAGTGACTGTCAGATAAGTTTCCAAGGGCTGAATTTTTTGGAGGCCGTCATCCTTCTTGTCAGAACCTGACATTTTTAAAGGTCTGTGAGGAGGATTTGTTTGTGACAGCTTGGAATTACAGCGCCACAGAGGGATTGAAAGAAAGGCGGCGGATGGAGGAGATTGAGGAGGAAAATGGCTCCTGCTTATTTAAATGTCACTTCTACGAGGTGAATACGTAAGCTCCTCTCTTTTCTTCTCACAATGGAAAAACATTTCCCTGCCATGTTTTATTCTGCGTGTGTCTCTCTCCGTCTTCCTGTTTGGCTCGGGCTGCGTTATTGGCAGCGGGCTTTAAGCCTTGTGAAGCTTTGCCAACATCTTGACAGTAACCACAAACCATTTAGTTGTTTGTTTTGTGTAGGTAGTGACTGAAGGGCCAATCACTTGGGCCCTATTTGGATTTGAGGTTTATGCTCGGCTCTATATATGCAGCTGCAGCACAAAATGCATATTAATTTTCTCCCACTTTCCGTCCAAGTGCAGGAACAAGGCAGAAGTAAGAAAGAAATCTGGGGGAGGAGAGCAGACGAGGAAATAAGCGATAAGTGTGGTGCATATGTTGAGTGATTTCTCTTATGTAACAACAGGTTTTTCAACAAAGGCGTTCATTTTTTTGAGCACTTAACGTTCTTATGATTGCACAGGGGGCTTTGCCTGTCGCTGACCTTTTTTAACAAGTATAAGAAGACAAAAATACACACCTTCTGGTCAGATGTCACTTAAAGTAAAGGGCTGCTGCCAGACTCTCGTAGTGAGCTTCTAACAATATAAAGAGGAGGAGGAGGTGAAGGGCTTTCTATCTCTGTTTCCTTGACAAATAGCTGATGACACCGTTGGATTAAGTCCTCACAAGTCATGCCAGCAGCTGGAATCAGATGACAAGTATACCTCCGTGTCTACGTGTCTTAATCCGTTTCCTCCAGCTTCATATATAACTGGAATATTCATCCACCGACGCTGCCTGCAAATGTCAATAAATAATGTGACTAAAGTGACGCCTGAGCTTGACAACTAGCTTCCTAAAAGGCATTTGCCCTTTTGCCTACTTCTTCATTTTGCCCCCGCTGCCGTGACACATTTTATTGAGGAGCTGTCTGCCGGCGCAGCACAAGGACTGGAGGCTATACATCGCCAAAGCTGCTTCGAAAAACCTCAGCCTGCACAAGTTCCCACAGCGCTGCCAAATACAGACTTAGTAAACTGTGCTTGTGAGAACACAGCATCTATTTAAACAGAGGCATTTCCCCATAATTAAACTAATGCATAGGAGAGTATGCCGGGGTGGCTTCCCTGATTAATGAAGCAATTACATAATCCATTACACTGAATTATGAATGTGCTAATGATGAGCTCATGTTGGGTAATGATTCCTGGAGTTTGCTGGTGTAAAATATGAAAAGAAATGCAGAAAGAGAGGAATGTCTGTGTTTGCAGATGTTCCTCTAATCACTGGGAGGTGAGGCCGAAGGAGGGAGGAGGAACGTGTGACTTCCTACGGTGAGCCACGCTTCTGCCATCATGGGTCATTGCTCCGTGTTGGTGAAAAAAAAACGCCCCCCACTGTTCTCCAGAACTGTAGATTCAAGGATCTCCTGCTATCAAACACCAAACGCCATATAAATCTGACTCATGTGTTATATAATATTTTGATGGGAACATAAAGAACCTAATTAAGAAGGCAAAAAGACGTCATGAAGGATAACAGTTGGCGATTGAGCTCTGAATTTTCTTGGCCTGATTATTCTGGCTGTGAAGACAATATTTCTTGTTTGTTTTCTCATCTATTATCTGAGATATTTCTGGACCTGTTGTGCGGCAGACAATTTGGAAACGGCTCATATATTCTGGTCGGTTTGGAATACCAATCATTTATGTTGACATGTTAAATGATTTTATAGTATTGTGTATGTATAAAAAAAGGAAAACAAATTTTCTCAGTGCTGGTTCTGTGGAACTAAAATACCCAACCACAAGCAATCCTGTTTTTTCTCTTCTTGATCAACACAACAAACCGGCAATCATAAAACAGCAATAATTTGTGAACTGACCTTAAAATTGTGTGATAACAGTTCTACCCTTTGTTTTTGGAAAAAGGAACAACTCTTGCTCTAATTTGTGCAATTAGCATTTCAGCTTTCAACCACTTAAGAGGCTAAACAGCTAACCCTTATATGGATGTGCAAATTCTGCACCAGAAATAAGCACATTTTAATACATTTGTAGCTGTGGCATCTCATTTAAAGTGAAAGTATGACTCTGACATGTCAATTATCTGTCTTCAGTCATGTAGCTGTATCTATCCATGAAAAGAAATCCTTAAAAATAAACATGCTTGTAGCTGAGAAATCCTAAAACTTGAGTATTTAGCAGACTTTTAACCCTTCTCTTGACTTCTTTTGGGCTTCACTGCTGCTGGTTCCCTCAGGCTGTCTTCTTTTACATACAGTATTCTGCAGATTTCTTATGGTCAGAATCTGACCTCAGTAACACAGCAGCACAAGCCAAACTCAGAAAATGGCCCACTGACACTCAGGCTGTCAGTTAAATGTTGTACTTGGACGCTGGACGTACATCTCACAGCATGCTGAGGCAAATGTTTATTCTGCAACCGAGAGGGAAAACGAGTCGGTATTCTCTCTCTAAGTTTAAACATTTGGATCACAGCGTTTGTAGCTTCCTTGAAGGCATGAGGAGTACATGGTTTTTCAGAGCTAAAATTTTTGGTGGTACTACCAGTCAAATTGGCAGTTGAAACTCAGGTTTAATAGTTTAACTCAGTGGTTCCCAAACTTATCTTTATGTAACCCCCAAAAATAGAGGTGCCAGAGTAATGGGACCCCCCCCCTGTGAGGTAAGGATACACCAGTAGGCTACTCCAAAACAGACCTACAGATGTACACATACACACATATAAACCAATTCAAATGCATGTTGTATCATATTACAACCAGGGACCAACTAAAATGTAAAAATAAAGTTATTTTGAAGGTGAGATTACTGTCACCTGAACTACATGATGATTTTGAGTATTAACCAATAAATGAAATAATTGGAAACCACGACCTCACAGCAATTACCATGTTTCCTGGAATGATCTGTTGCCACTGATACTGTTGTTACACTGGCTTCGTCATCTCTGTAGTCTTGTGGCAAAAAGGAAATGCTAAAAGGAAAAGACAAAAAAAAGTCTAGTTTGAGGGCCTTGATATCAAATTGTGCCCTTTTTTTCGTTTTGATGGATGAAACATGCAATCAAGATTTTTTTGAAAGGGATTTTGGGTAATCTTTCCCAATCTTTTTCACTGTTTAGTTTAGGGTACCTTTCACAAATTGAACCAATACGATACCAATGCCCAGAACCAATCAGTACAAGTACTCAACAATAACAGTTTTCAGTACTTTTGTGCGTTTATGTGGTCATAAATGTTAAATTGTTTAATAACAAAATCTCAAAATATTCCAAATAAACATTAATTTCTCAATATATAAACTTATCAAATATATCGAAACAACTGTTTGAACTGAAACATCGCAGTTGTTTCCCACATCTCCTGAACATGAAAACCTCAGCAACAATTAACCACAACTTGATAAACTAACCACAACTACGGAGTGTTTTTTCCTAATAATACACAAATTAAAGTCCAGCTCTACATGGAAAATCCCCTATTCTTTCACTCTCTGTCAGTCACAAGGATGTGTTTCGGTACTGGTACATGGCACTGTTTGATTTTCTCTGTACTACAGATGGAATTCGGTCTGTACCTATGAAACTACCAAATTTGGTTCCCATCCTTAGCTGGTTAGCTTGCTAGAATTACTGGAGAAAAGTAGCACTTGCGTTGGCTTGAAGTAACTGAGCCAGTTTCCTTTACATCACTCCATTATGGTCAGCCAATGGTTGAACTGTACAACTTAAAAGGCGAGTGGTCCCTAATCTAACAGCCAATCAGACAGCTTTATTTCCATGCTTCTCGCTGAGTGCCATTATTCTGTCACTGTGAACCATTTATCATGATCACTGGAGCCAACGTGCTTTAAATGCATCTCTACAGTTCTGTGAGGTTTTATAGCCTTTCTTTCCTTTATATGTCTGAACACATTGTGTAATGTTCAGGACGGAGCGGGGCTGTTATCTGATATCCTCCCTTTTTGTCATATGGTGCCGTCTGATTCATGTATTGTCCTTCTCACTCTCTAAGACAGATGGTAGTTGCTGAGGTCTGATTTTATGAGCACTTATCTTCAAGTTCACAATCACAAGGCATTTTATGTTGCTTAATGAGGAAACGCTGATATGTATGTACATATTTATATACTGCTTATGAATGTTGTAAAGACACCTCTGAAGCAGGAGTTAATTGCAATATCAGATTTTAATTGGCTCATGTTTTCAAAGCGTTGCCATAATTAAGGCATAAGCGCGAACTGCATCTGTACAGATTATTTTCTTCATACCTTTGTGTACATCAGAAACATGAAGGTATGGATATAAAATGCATGAAAGCTTCAGCTTCGTGTGCAACAATACCTCCTCGTCCAAAATACGCTCAGGACCTCCTTAGCTGCAATGATTGACGTCTATTATTTCATAGCCCACAGTGCCTGTTTTTAAGCTCGCTGCTGATGCGTCTCCATTAGATCTGGTTCATTTGAATTTCAGCGTGTGGATCCATTTGTTAAGGTAAACAAACCAGCCGGACTCCAAGCATCCAGCTGAGGATGTGAGTCTGCTTATCTGCGATGGAGAATCGTCTTTATTCCATAGTGTGAACCCTCTTCGAGGAGGTAAAAAGAGGTGTGCTGTTTGCTGCCTGGTGAAAACAGCTGTCTACGCTTTTAAATGGATTTCTCTGTAAGTTTAATAGTGACTTAAAGTGAAAAGCAAAAACTGCCTTTGGTTTCAAATGGAGCTGTAAAAAGTTTGTGGAGGAGTGTGTGTGCCCTCCAGCAGCCTGGGAGCATTGTTTATAAAAATGGTCTGAAATGCAAAGAGGGGGAACTTTGTAAGAGTTTAGTTTTGTTACTTTGTGTACTACACATGGATTTGTAGAAGTCGATACAAGCACATGCCGGCTGATTTGGTCTATTTAGTCTTAGTGTTGAGCCACGAGCGCCAGGGCTGCTCAAGTGGAAATTTCCTAATTTTACCCTGATTTTTTTTCCCCGTCAGGACTAGAGGAGAATGTCTGTGTGAAGTCCACAGGGATGATATAGAAAAAAATGTTGTTGTTTTCACATCTGTACAATTGCATTAACTGGTACGGGGCATCATGTTGTAGAACCATGGCCCCCCTCATCCAGCAGGGAAGATTTCCTTCTGTAACTTTGAATATTTTGAGGGTAAAGCTCCAGAAAATTTCATGAGTTTATGTACTGAAGAGGCTCCACATCCCATTATGAACATGCAGTCGTAAAAGAGGTTTACTTTGTAGTTGAAGAGGCACAAAATGTACTACCTTTCATTTTTTTCAAGTAGTTTTGCTTAATCATGAACTGAAATCTATTTTTACCATCATTTTTCTACCATTGAGGACATTTTAAGATTGCGCCAGTTTGGGAATAATAATTGTGGTTGGTCATTACTCAGACTGAACTATCAGGAAGGAACATTGGTATCTGAACGTTTCTCCCCCTGCAGCAGATCGGTTTGTAAAAGCGTTTTTCTTTTAAGAGGGTCAATAAAAAAATCAAACTAATAGATGACCTGTCTCATACCTGAAACGTACAACTTTTAAGAAGACAAATTTCTGCAGTTTTAACTTACTCTAGTTCTGCTGATGTGATATAATGAATAATGGGTAACTACCCCCTTGTCTTGTGTTCCTGATCCGTCCTTCATGTTGAGTTTAAGCACAGTTCTGGGCACCGTTTCTGTTGTGGAGACTTTCTTTTGAAAGCCCCAAAGCCATAACTTGAAGCCAGCTTCTCTTTCTAAAAGCGGTTTATGTAGTGAAGGTTCCTCCCTGCTCACCGCGCTGCCAGCAGCACAGCATGCTCTGGTCTTTATAGTGGGCCTCTGGGCCCAGGGCCACCAGCTCGGCCCTGTTCTGCTCGGCTGGCTGGCTTCGTTGGGCTGTTGTGAAATGTGATCAGTCAGCTCCATTAGGGTCTTTACGGACCAATCTCTGGCTGCACCACCCAGGAGTTGATGTCCAGGGATTGGTCGGTGCAAGGAGTGTTTTATGGCTTGTCGTATGATCACTGGGAATGCGGCCATGTTGCCTTGTTGTTGTGGTATCACGGCGTTGTTTACCAGGTTTCTGCACAAGCTTACAAAGCACACTGAACAAAAATGATATGTTAGATGGCAGGGGGTTATGCAATTGCCTGTGCAATGCAGTAAAATGCCCCCAGCGTTATTTTTCATACTTAATCGGACTATTCATGTGCTTACACTCTAGCCTTTTCAGAAGTGTTTTATTCAACTATCATACATGATATCGACTGAATAAAAGTTTCAGAATGTGCAGCACATATAAAGGCACTAAAGAAGGGTTTAACATGTTTTAGGTTTGCATCCTTTAAAGTGTGAGACTGAAATTGCTCTGAGCAGGCTGCAGACTTTTTGAAGCCACCTTCCAGGTCTACAGGGGGGAAGTGATATATTTTTAGCTAGATATGACTCAAAGCCATAATGTGACCCCCTCTTGTGTTCCACTGAGGCCACAAAGCAGTAGCTTTGAAGAGTTTTGAACTGGGTAGTGAACTTAAAATGTAAGTTGTCCCCCAAAAATCTGCTTTTCAATTTTCATGTCTGAGTTTTTGGTATTCAACTTAGACACATGTATTGATTTCTTCCTCTCCAACATCTTTGTCTCGAACTGCTTGATACCTGTCTCCCAGGTTGTCACAGTTTCTCTTCCTCTTTGGGAAACAGATTTTCTTTCTTGGCAAGTACACACACAAGGCTGTGTTCATGAAAAATTGATAAATGTCAGCTCAGTGACCTCCTGTAATGATAAGGACACAAACAAAGCCTGCAGTTCGCAACGCTAGAGCCAAATCAGCATTTTGTTTATCAGAGAAACGAGAAAAAAAGACGTCGAGGTGACAGGAAAAGATAGCAAGCATTGGAGCAACACAGTTGATAAAATGGAGAAAAGCACAGATGATATCGCCGTCAAAGGTTGCGAGCCCTTGTTCCTCACTAACTCTCCTCCCATGCCAGTGCTGAGGCTAACAACAAGCTATCTAACCTGTCTGCTTTGCATGAAATCAACCTGGCTGCCTGACGGTGTGCTGCTCTGTAATTAACCCACAGAAGCCCCAAATGGGCGGCCATTGAAAGGCACCATTAACCTGTGCTTGAGAGGTGGCCATTTTCCTCTGGCTACTGTGACCTGTGCTACATGGCCTCAATTTCTCACTAGTGAGCTTCACAGGCTTGAGAGAGAACTTTTCTTTAGCAAACATGTATTAGTGTCAAATCTATCATTTTCAGGTAGGTTGAGGGTTGATTGGTGCATTGGTACAAAACAAATAAGCAAAGTCTGTTTCTTTAATGCTGTTTTCAGGATTTCTAGGTATTTTAATCACTTGATCAGTAAAAGGTTCATCATCTCGTGACAATTCACCCACCATGCAATTTTTTACCACCCTTGTACCTCTACAGCAGTATGAAAACATTAATACACTGCTCTGGCATCATCTTTATGGCTGCTATGAAGATTATAGTAAACAGTTTATTTGCAAGGCTTAAATGTACTTACTGATAAATGATAATGTACATATTTTGTTTTACATTCCATCCAAAAACTGCCACAGTCGTAAATGTTTCATTTCATCAAATTGCTCAATGAAACATGCTACGTTACATTACATTACCATGTTATCTGAAGATACAAAACATTATGAAACTTTATGACAGCATATGTATAACACTATACATTACAATACCATATGTTACATTATTCTACATTGTATTACATCACGTTATGTCACGTTACCTTGTGTTATGTGACGATACGATACATCGTGACACTTTATACAATACACTATGATAGAATATGGTAAGACAAGACAAGATATGACCTGTATGATCCAAGCGTAGACTGTGTAATAAATGGTCGTAGTCTCTGCGATGCCACCTGTCTGTTCTTGAAATAGAGTTTTGTAGGATTAAAGATGGTGCGGCCATATTGGAAATAGGATGGACGACAAGTCTCCACGTCAGCAGGTATAGGGTGCCTGTCAGTTGCCCTATTTTTTAACTGTCACCCCTAATTTTTTAACCTCAGCCCAGTTTTGACATCCTTTCTTTCTTTACACACATCTATCATTGATAAAAAAATGTTTCAGGACTCAGGAACCTGACTTTTTAGAACCATACTACCATCTTAACTCATTCATTCATTCAGTTTTCCACCACATATCCTATCCTGTTCGTTAGGCAAGCTGTTGTATGGACATGAAATTAAAAGATAGGAAAATTTACAGCAAGCTTTTAAATCACACAACTTTTATGCACGCAATGATGCGGCTTCATTTTGCAAGTTTTTTCTTTTCCACTCATTCCTCAAAACTATGGTTACGCCCAGAAGAAGTTGCATTGATGCAGAGACAAAAAGCTGACAGCTTTGGACTCTACTTGGCTCACTGCTACAGCCCTGTTGTGAAAAGTTACGTTGTGGTTTCTCAGTGGTCCCTTGTTGTGTAACAGAGAAAACTTAACGTGCTGCGAGGCACACGTGTGATTAACAACTCTGGAAATTTTGGGGGCAAGCTTTGGGAATTTTGTTAAATTATAGGAGTGCTTTTGAAGTGGAAAAATGCAAGTCTGCTTGTGCTGCATACACAGTTTACTAACCCATTTTCTGTTGAAGGTGACACAAAAGTCAAGCTTTTGTCAGGAAAGGACGTGGCACCGCCCTCATGCCCTGACTTCTCATATCCGCTGAAATTAAGTCGTCTTCTACTTGTTTAGTCAGCTTGATGTTTGAGCTGTATTTCTCAGCATCAGCATTCAGCATTTGGACCCAGGGGACTCGGGGCTCTGTTGGTCTTGTGTGTGTGTATGTGTGTGTGAGGGTGGGAAAGAGAGAGAGAGTGAAAGGCCAGTCCCCAGTCAGTTGGAGTAGCCTGTATGTGTGTCATCTCCTGAGTGCAACACCAGCTTGGCCCACTTCTGCCTGACCGACTAGACTCTACGGCTCATCTGTGCTCTTCCCTCTTGTCTCTTTGTGTTTAATTTGCTCTCTCTCTCCTATTCGCTCTCCCCTCTGCCTTTGTGGGGCCCGGTTCTCATGCCTCTCCTGCACTGTCAGAACAGAAAAACCAAAGCTCGAAAAGATGTACAACGTCCCAGGTGAATCAGGCAGAAAGTATTGGCTCACATCCAGCGAATCAGACAGGACCACCCAGCGCACATTCGCAGTCACACAGCTCATATACACACCAGTGCACGCACACATCTAGGTCAGAGAGTGAGGAGGGAAAGAAGAGGGAAAACCTTTAACCTACATCATGGCAGCTCTGTTTTCACTGGCTGCAGGAGCTCTGGGGCCTGTGCTGGACAATACTTTCCCTCTCATCTATAACTCAAACACAGATGATACATAAGGCTTGACATGTAGTGATACTTGTCAAACCTTTCAGCTTTTATCTCTGGCTGCTTTCTTGCTGACTGGAAAGGAGAGAGATTGCAGCGGCCTTGCAAAGTGCTTCAGAGAATACATGCTGTCAAATGTCAGGTAGCTGGGAAACACAAGTGGAGATCTCATGGACGTTTTTTTGACATAAGACAGGAGATCTGACCTAGAGTAGGTAACATAAAAAGACATGCGGTTTCACACAGTTTAAAAGATGGATGACATGACATCTACACAAAAGTGAAATCAAAACAACACACAGAACATGAGTCAAGCTTGGAAGTCAAATTATATCGCAAGTAAATTTCAATTTAACAGCTTTTTTTCCATGATCTATCTTATCTGGTTTCATATCTACAGCCAATCATAGGTGAATTTGCCAATCATAGCACTGGCGCTACACTGGGGTCTGTGGGTTTCAGTTTTTAAAGACCCATTCCCCTCCACTCCACTGTCAGGTGTCAGCACAACATAAACACACTTCAATCTGCACCACTTTTGTTGACAGAACCAGTGTGGCAGTATGTCTGTTCTGGGAGTTCCCTGCCTTTCTGCATGTTTACGTTGAATGTCAAAGCTTCAGGAGCTGATGATACGTGGGCTGAACTTGACTTTGTGACCTGCTTGAACTAATGCTATGCTTCATATGTATACGCTTCTGTGGACAATGTCCAGATGAAGACGTTGGGCTAATTCCAAATATATTTTGCCATGTAAATCAAAGGCAAACGTAAACAAGCTCCACTGAAATCCTCCAGTGTGAAGTGATTTACGAAGGACTCTCGCAGTTTGCATTTCTACACTGAATTCTTTTTACTTGTGCAATTACCTTCACAACATGAATCAAGCACGCCAAAACCACAGCATCCACCCGTGCCTGTATGTGATTACTTCAAAGACCCAGCAGTGCTTCAACTCCTTTGTCTTCAAAGTCGAATATTTGTTTGAAAAACTTTTAGTATTCTCTGAAGAAGTTCCTTTAAAAGTCATACTCAGGGAATCATGGGTTATTTTGTAAACAACTCGACTCCGGCAGATGTTGTTGGCAGGCAGCTCACACTCGGCTCACACACATCACCGACTAACTAGGGGAAGGTGTCAGAGTGATGGAGACTATGGCCACATCATCATCATCTTGTTTGTGTGTGTGTGTGTGTGTGTGTGTGTGTGTGTGTGTGTGTGTGTGTGTGTGTGTGTGTGTGTGTGTGTGTGTGTGTGTGTGTGTGTATCCGTCCTGGGCCTTCCCTGCACCCGTGGCTACAAATGTCACTCCAGGCTGCCGCGGGCTCATTATGCCATTAGCTGCCTCAGGCCTCAGTCCATTTGCTGGGCAGGGAGTGTGACGGAGTCCTTTCACGGGGTCACCACTCCTGCTGGAGGCCGGTCAACTAAGAGGTGTGTGTGTGACAAGATAAGAGAGAGTAAGAGGGAAAGAGAGAGAGAATTCACCTCGCATTCTTCAACTGTACTCGACACTAATCATGATTTGGCACAAGATGTGAGCCGTGTTATGTATTGCAGTCACTCTGTATATATGATTTTCACTGCAGCACACTTCTGTTGTGATGCCTGTGCAGATCAGGAAGATGGATTCCTTGTTTGCTCTGCTGCGGAGCAATAAAAGCGGTAAATGTTCCTTTTAAGCATAGCTCAGAAAACCTCCTAAATCAAGTTTAATGAGGTATCCGTCTGTCATTTTTAAGATGCACGCGTCTCCTCAGAGAGTTGATATTAAGGCACCACTTCATACATGTGCACACGAGGGGTTAATCCATCAGAGGCAAGTGTTTATATGTAGAAGCACCTTTTCCCTAGACCTTACCCGCCCATCCATCGCCTGAAAAGGACCGGCTTATTTTCTCTGCATATTAAAAAACCGCCTCAGGAGGACGGAAGGAAAAGAGGAATTGGGAAGACAGAAAGTGAAGGTAAAAAAAAAAAGGAAGGGCGGGGTTGTCTTTTTTTTCTCCCAAATAAATGATTAACTAAATTCACCCCCCTCCAAATCCATTCCTGTCCGTTTTGAAAGAAAGGGCCAGCTTTGATCTCCGAGAGCTCTTTGAAATGATCTGAGGAATGAGAGAGAGGGGTGAGTGGGAGGGGCAGTCAGGGGGGAGACAGGTACTGGAACAGCCACACCTCCCTGCCTGTTGAGGGGAGACATCACAGGTGCAGGAGAAAAAAAAAGAGGGGGGGGTTAGAGCTTTCAGACGAATGCTGAGGAATTAGGAGTTGTTGTGTGAAGGCAGTGGTGACGTTGGACTGTGTCTGGAAATGAGTGATGTGGCAGATGTCAATTCCCTCACTCAAAAAAGAAACAACACACATGGAGCTCCCCTTTTTCCTTTCTCATGCATCCCTGCTGCATGTAAATCCCATATTTGCTGCCTCTGCCATGCTTGGTAGCCCTTGTAAGGAGCGTGTTACCCGCTGAGAGGAGAGACACTCGGGTTTACTCCTCTCTATCTCAACACACCCCCCCCCCATCCTTCTCTTCCCTTCGTCGCTAACTTACTAACACAACTTCCGCTGCTCATCTTCCACCTAATTCCACCTGAATCCTTTGTATTTTGTTAGCTCTGTTTAATTTTCTTCACACCATGATTGTTTCTGCATGTTTTTTAGACATGACTCACCTCGCTCACCTCCTATCCGTCACAAAAAAATGTGCCATCTCTGGCTGCAGATTGCTTTTCCCATCAGCAAGGACACTGCGAGGGAACAAGCGAAGACATTCATTCTCCGTGCTGCCTTTTGATTGTGTTTACACTGACAGCTTATGTGTGTCTCAGTATGTAGCTTGTGCTGCAATGGTGACAGACAAAATGCTTTTTTAATGTGGAAATGTACTGCAGCAATAAAACTATGACGAATCCCTAACTCAGTGATGGTTCAGTGAGTGAAATTGATGTCTCTTGCAAAGATTGTAAAATCTCTTTTAATACAGTATATCTTCACTCTGCTTACTTAAAGTTATGGACTTTCTGAATAAATACTAAATGTGGACTCACTGATTTGCTGTGGGGATGGAAATCACAAGATTCATCACATTGTAGTATCGTCAGTTTGTACTTTTGGGAATGCTTCTGTATGAGCTTCAATCCTTAACATTGCCAGTTTTTGATTTCAAATAAATTTGTTATAGGGCCTGCAAATGATGTTCCAAGATCATTTGTTTGCATAAGTATTACACCTCAGCTTGATTCAACTCTGGAAAACTAGGTGTATGTAAAGCATAAAAACATGACTGATAGCATTACCAACAATGTCCATTTACCAACAAAAATAATACTGAACTTTAAAATCTGAAAATTTTCCTTTCAACTTTCGTTCCCCAGTATTAAACTGGTGAGGCAATGGGAAGTAACAATGACACAAACTGTAATAGCATATTTATGAGCTGAAGTGTCAAATTTAATATGGCCAATATCCAGTACAACACTGGCGTTTTGGACAGACATGCTCCATTTTTCAAGCAATGATTGACTTTTTTTTTTTCTAGATCTCTTTCTCAGAAGTAGTTGTTTTTGAGCAAACATCTCCCTAAACACTCCAGCTCATTATATTCACAAAAAAGCGCTTTGAATCAATGACACAGCACGTCCTTGTCTTTGTAAGCAGGGAAACTTGGGTACTTTACCAAAGTCACCTGATGCTTTGAATTTTCCAGCCTGTCGGTTATTCTGTTGGAGTATCGGCTTAGCATTTTGGTTCCCATGAGGCCGCTGGATCCTCACTTTCATTAAAGCTGTTTGCAGAGTCTCTGGGCTTCGTCGCCTCATAAAACAAACTGCTATGATGAAAATAACTTAAAACCACACCAGCCTGATGCTACTCTGCTGTTTTATTAGCACACTCACACACAGACACACACATATACACAACAAAATGCTGTGTTTGTTGAGGTTCTAATGAGTCCCAGTAGCTGCGGTTTGATTTTTTTTCATCCCTCTCCTAATTTGACATGCTTCACTTGGGCTGGGTCCCTCTCGCTTTGCAGACCTCAAATCCTCCATGTAGAGGCCTAATGAATCTTCTCCGTGTACACAAACAAAGGACAAACAAAACAAGAAGGAAACACTCGCTTCCTTGGGCTTCTAATTGTCCCAAACACGTCAATCAATCACTGCAGCTTCACTTCTCCAGCTCACAAAAGAGTTATTAGTCGCCCATGAGAGTAAATCAATCTTTACATTCCGGGGTACCAAACTTAGATATCTCGCTACATGTACAATGAGCTGGAGTTTGTGCCATGTGGGACATTCCCTGTTTTACTTCCCGCTTAGGAAGGTGACATGGAGAACAATGAGTCGGGTCTCTCAGGGCTTCCCATGTTGGGCTTCAACCATAATTGAATTGGGGGCTTTTGCTGCCCACAGAAGACGCTGTGAGTGAATTGTCTCAGATAGTTTATAGGCTAATAAAGTCCCTCCACTCCAACACCTGCCAGCTGCGCTCAGCTTTGACCAAAACAGTCTATTTAATTCCTCCCGCTGCGCACCTGCAGCCCACCCATAACAGCCAGCGCACATCTCCATCACACCAACACACGCTGGTTTCTCTCTCTCTCTCTCTCTCTCTCTTCTGGATGCTTTCAAAACTTCTGATTGCGATAATTAAAATCTTGACTTGATCATCCCTGCACTGTTGACCCTGTTTGCAGGTTAGGATGCCGTATCTCAGGTCAAATGCAACACCCGCCGCTTTTCACGCTTATCTGATCCCCTCATCTGCTTGCCTCAGCTCTGAAAAGTGCTTCCTCTTCTGAGCAACAGCAGCTCAAAACAACTTTGTGTCTCTGCTGAAAAGGACCGGCTGAGTGGGTGAAGAGTAGGTGTACAAATGGAAGCAGCGGCGATCTAATCTGAGGATTGTATTAGTCACATAAAGAGTCTTTTATACATTACAGCCGCTGTTTGCAGAGGTTAGGTGTCAGCATTGAGATGCAGTCAGTCTGTTATGTTAATTACATCGCAGACAAAACTCTGCACTTTTAAAATTGCTATTATTTTCCAAGCATGCATCCTGCTGCTGCTTTTACGTTTTTTATTATTAAGGAGTCGTGCATTAACAGGAGTCAGCAGTTTTCAGGGCTGCAATCTCATTACATTTACGGGGAAGGGATGGAGAGCAACAAAAAAAAATTAATTGGAGGCATGCGACAGTTAGGACAGGAGCCTGGGCAAGGGCGGAATAAATCAGAGGTCAGTTTGACACTTTTATGGCACTGGGGAGAGAGAGAAGTGGTTAACTTTAATGGGAGGAGATAGAAATGTTGAGTTACTTTATTTTTCCCTCTTCCTCCTCGCTATCAATGCACACGCACCCACTCATCCTGCCCCTTCCCCCTCATCAGCTGAGCCCCTCACCCCTGCACTGTTTAGACTCGGTGTGATATATAGAGTTAATTCAGCCTTCTCTGCGCAATAATTCATGCGTTTCGTGCATTTAATGCCTTGCAGACACAGCGCAGGGAGGACTTGTTAATTTTCCTGCGCAGAGATTGCACACACCTCCGTCCTGCTTGTCAACTCCCACACAGCATCCCCTCCCCCTTGTTCACCCACTTGCCCTTCGACACCTTCTTGTATTTTCCTCCCATTACTTTACGAGTTAATTTGGCTAAAGACGGTTCGGCAGTATTTCCTGAAGCATCAAGTTTCTTCTTCTCTTCTCTTAAACTTGGCTGTTTTTTCATCATTTCCTTAATCCACCCACCCCCCTCTCCGTTAAAGTGGACTCTCACCTCCTGGCCCCTTCTGGTCACGTCCTGCCCTCACCCCCATACCTAAGTTCACAAAGGTCACCCCCATAAGGAGCTGACTCCCAAACCTTCCCAGCTGATTTAAGCCTCGTGCTTTTATGTTTGTGGGGGAACGCTAGCGGCCAAACAAGCAGTGAAGTGGCCTGTGTGAGGTAATGGGGCCCTGCTCTCCATGCACTTGATTTAATTTGGGTGAACCTTGGTGTGTGGTGGGTGGGGGTGGTAAATGTGTGTATTCTTGGGTTGTTGTACGCTTGTGGAAGCAGATGGAAGAGGTCACACCTCAGAGGACTTTATAAGTTAACTGGCACGCTGAGTATTATGAGATATGTTTGGACAAAAGTGATGCCCCTGTTGTATCCGCTACAGTAGGACACATTTCTCAGACATTCATCATCAACACTTTAATACCTTATTTCAGCTTTGTGTGTATTTTGTTTCTGAAGCATAATCTCAAAGAACTGTTTTTTTCACAGATCCCCGTGGGCTTCATTTGTGATGACTTGTAGTTGTCGCTATCTATTTTTTGACGTCCATGAAACAGAAAAAACAACCAAACTGGAACTCCTGAAAAATGTGACTGCTGTTGCATTAACCAGGGATCCCTGGAAGTTAGAGACATTGATTCTTATTGGACTTTACAGTCCGAAATAAAGACACTGAAAAGACTCATTTTATATTCTTGATATGGACCCAAAATTAGTTTAAAATTGGAAATAAAGGAATTTTAAACATGCAGTTATTGACAGCTCACTGCTGAAATTTAGCTAGTGATTGGGTTTCTAAAAAGTAACTCCAAAACAGCCTTTTGAGTACAACTCACGTAGACAAGATCTGTTTTCATTCAGCTTTTGGTACAGTGGCAAATATGGGTTCATATCAAAAATCTGCTGTAAACTTGTTCAAAAAACATGTTAGATGTATTTAGTTTGCATTTCTGTTAGTGTAATATTATTTTACACAACATTCCTACCATTTTCAAACAATTCAAGAATCAGTCCCATTAAATTGTCAATTGGTGTTAATACCAATTATTAAATGATTAACCATCCCAAAGTTATGCAAACATACTGATGGAATATGATACTTGTCATGAAATATCATCTCAAAGAATATTGCAAATATTTTACTTCTAGACCTGAAATTTATAAACGTCGTAACATTTTGCACAACATCAGGTTTTTATGTGAAACATTGGTTACACCAATTGATGTTTATCAGTTTCACCAACTGGCCCCGTCTTTCACCCCTTTACACTCTCTGTGTCCTTGTTGCTGTCACAAAACATGCACCTCATGTTGAGAAGCAGAAGTACCTTGGTTTGACTCCCACCTTCCCTTTCCTTCTTCTGAATCGTGCACCATCCTTTCCTCTCAGAAAAGGCATACCGGCAATCAAATGTCACAAATTCAATATCAGACAGGTCTTAGGATTCATCATGTTGTATAATAAAACAAGCATTAGCTGCTAAGTCTCACATTTTAGAAGCTGGAACGGATCAATTTTTCAATTTTGACGATAAACTGTGTAATTAAGCACTATGGAAATAATTATACGCATATTCAAATGAAAACAAACTGTAGTTACAGGCTTTTGGCTCCAGCAATTCAATCATGTCATCTAGAATTACAAGTGCAGCTCAAGCAGAAAGGCCTAATTAACCTCAATCTGGTACAATAACCCTCTTTCTCCCCTACATTTGTAACTTTCTGCTCAAAGACGCAGCAGACCCCGCTGTTTTTCTCCCGGCTTTGAGCAGCGGCAGCCTCAGTGGAGTCTCAGACACCTTCGCCCAGAGCAGCCAGGCAAACATAAACAGAGAAATGCTTTTTCCCTGCAGGCCTCGAGCACAACACGTAAAAAGTCGAAGCCGTCACCTTAACTTTGACATGGAAACTATCTCAAGCAGAAGTTAGCGGAGAGGTCTGGTGTGTTCGTGGTCTGGCAGAGTTGCCGAGCACATTGTTCCCGTTTATTTATTTTATTCTAGTTGGCGAGGTGGAGGTGAGTTTTTCTTCTCTTTTTTTCCTTGTAGCAGTGGGAGGGAGAAAAAGGAGGTCACATTTGTTGGCAGTGCTGTGGGAGTGCGCTGATACGAGTATGAGGGCTTTGTGTCAGGAGACATTTTGTGGCAGGCAGGAGAGAAAACCTAGCGCTGTGACAAGGGCTTTTCTCTTCTTTAAAAGGCGTGGCGACCTTGGTGACCCGCTGGGTTGAAATGGAGGACACTGCTGATTCACATGCCCTGATTGAGGAGGGGGAGAAGTTTCTGACAGCAAGCATTTTATGCACAAAAATAAAACAGTATCACATTTTCATCTCAGGGAGGAAAAAAGCACACTTGTGTTTGTGTCAAGATTGTCAATCCCTGCATCTCAGACAACACTGCTGACCTAAACCCTGAGGCGGTCAGAGAGTCTTCACTCTGGATACAATCCCATGATTCATCCTTTTTTCTGGGCGTTTCCTCCCCTGTTGCTGAGGGTCGATGTTCTGTCAGAGCCGGGGAGGAGATCTCATTCTGCTGTTTCTACACACACATCTTTGTGTCCTCTATTCACACATGACCATGGGCTTTAATGCATTTAAATGGCCTATCATGTGCAGCACTGTTATTGTATAACACTTGAAGCAGTTTGAAGATAACACTGATGACATTATATTGATATTAATGGTTTTTATTAGCCTGTCTTTGATGTTCAGATGGTTGATAAAATTGTGCTTTGATTGCTCTTTGAGCGGAGACAGTGAACTGTAACAGATGGCTGCTTGTAGAGCAAAGATTGTCGAGTTTCCCTTGGAGAAAGGATAAGTTGTGAAACTGAATGATAAGCAATTATTTTTTAAATCATTAAGGAGTTCGACTCCTTGAATATGAAGATTTGATACTTTTTCAATTCTGTTTTAAACAGAAAATGAAAAATGTGCATCGGATCGAACAAGCCAATTAAGATTATCGCGTGGTCGGAAGGAAAAAGTGATTGACATTTTGACTAATTATAAAGCTAATGATGTTGAATTCGTTTAGAAGGTCTTCATTTGTAGCAGCCATAGCACCTGTCAAATGGAGAACCATGTGAGAAACAGATGGCTGATATACTGTAAGAAAAAACATCAATAAACAAGGGCCTGTGTCCACTAACAATGTTGTCCGCGCTGGCAGTAGGGCTAGGTAATTAATCAAATTTACAGTGTTATTGCAATACAAGGATTTGCAGTAACCACATTGACAAAATCTAAATCAAACTCAATAAATAAGAATTTGTCAGTCCCTAAACAGTCAGTGCCATATGTTCTGCACACATCTAGTCTGGGATACATCTGTACTGAAAACACAGAAAGCCCTGATCCTGCACAAATACCTGCATTTCATTATAATTGCATTATTATTGTAATCACACTTCACATATTTCTACAACATTGTGCTGGCCTCGCTTGCAGTTCTCACAACCTTAGTTTCAAAGCACCTCTCCCCAGCTCTTTCTGTTGCTTGGTTATTAAAACTTTCAAGCACTACTCATGCCTTCCATAGAACTAACTGTGAACATTGCTTTATTTGCTTGATATTTACTTTAACTGTGAGAAATTATGCACAAAATGTGACCAAAAATAAAAAAAAAAGTTCCTCAGCAAACCCAAATAGTTAAGAATTGCCTGACTGAATTGGTAGTATAAGTAGTGTTGCCACAGTTATCTTGAAAAAGTGATATGATTACTGAAAAATAAGTTTTATTAAAACAAATAAAGACTGCATTTCTTGAATTTGCTTAACATAAGTATTTGTTTTTAAAAAAAGATAAAACAAAATAAAATGAGGAGCAACTCTTGACTTCCCTTCTAAAAATGGAACTGTGTTTCACTGAAACTTAGTATATAAGTTTAGTATATAGTATATCTAGTACAGTATAAATTAGTATAGAAGCCCCGCCCCCTTTTGGTTTCTGCCAAAAAAGGGCAGGAGTTATTAGTATATATAAGTAGCAGGGATCAATATGAGTAAACAAAAGACAAGCATTTTGGCACCCAATGAAAATCTGCTGCAGGTGGACACAGGCCCTAATGTAATGAATCATATATGTAGCAGCTGATGTCTAATTAGATATTAAGGCATTTACATCATCTAACTGTCTGTGGCTGTTTTAAAATAATAAGTATGTGCAGCTTTCTACAATTTTCTATCCTGGAAGTTGCCTAATGCATAAAATCACTGATGAATGAACGTACAGTGTCAGGCCCTTGAAGTGCTCTGGAAGCTAATGATGGTGCAAAGCCTCCGTAGCCATCTGTACGTGACTTTAGCAGTTGTATTAAAGTCATCAGTAAGCTTACTTCATGTGGAGCTAATGGTGTAAAAAGTCTTATAACCCTGATTTGTTTCCCCTTAGTTTAAAAAAAGCAGCAACAGCAGAAATAGCAACGGCCCAGAGATCACATTTGTTTGAGGAAATTACCACGTCTGCATGCTTGATGATCTTTGGAAAAACAGGGTTACAAAAAAACTCCATGTAGCTGTTTAATACATATTAACAGGCTTCCTCCAGCATAGAGGGAATGAGGGGACACGCTCCATCTTTGCGAGGAGATTCTGCATCCCGGCTCTAATCAATTCAGGTGGGGCAGCATTATCAGTGGAGCTGCCACTGGAGCCGTGCTGCACAATAACTCAAGGAGGGCATCTGAGAAGTGTGTGAGTTTGATCCTGTGCCAAGGTGATGAATGGCTGTTTTTTCTCTTTTGTTGCCCATCAGCACTTTTATTCCGCAGTTAATCCGCCAGGCCCACACTGTAATTTTTCACCTTGCTGTGTGATTATGTGTGTGTGTGTGTGTTTGTGCCTGTGTGTGTTTCTGTATCTGGCTGTCAGTGGAAGGCTCTCTCACTGTTTTGCTCTCTACAAACACAAACGCCAACATCCGCTCTGCTGGCACTGGAGGTTGATTTACCGGTATGTGTGTGCGTGAATGTGTGAGTGTGTGTGTGTGTGTGATAGAGATAGGGTTGACGTCTTGTGAAAAGTTAGTGAGGAGTGGGAGTCTTATATAACATGTCAGCAGGACCCAGTGGGGGGAATCACTTGTTACCGGGGTGTGTCAGGTGTTAAAGGGATTGTCATGTTGCAGATAATACAGCTCAGCCTCCTGATTTACTGCACCAATGGAGGTGAGGCGCTCTGCTTGGACCTCCCTCGACTGAAAACATGACCATGCAGAGCCAGTTCATAAAAAAACTCCGCTCTTTTTTCCCTTCTACTCAGACTAAATGACTGTTTCCAATTAAATATGCTTTGATGCAATACGATTTGATATGGTGCTTAAAAGTATTGTGAGAGCTCCATCTCACCTAGTGTTGGTTAGAATGACCAGAATTTGACCAAAGAGGCTACAGAATTGCATATTTTATACCATGCAATCATGGTTACAGCAGCTCTAGTTGAAACCATAGTACCTTTATTATCAGTTAGTACCACATTTATTTATTTTTTCCCCCAGGGCACATTTTAGCCCCTTGTATGAGATCTGTATCAGTACACAGGTTACGTCTCTGCTGCACAAACTAACAGTTAATGAGGCATGAGAGGAAAAACCTGAGACTCTATACTGAGCTTTACACCCTGACAGCGCCTCCCCACCTCTCCCTCTTCCTTCATGCTCCTGCTTCTTATCCCAGCTCTGATTAGGGACTTGGGGGTCCTCGTGGTCCTCGTGGTCATATTTTAATACTTGCCTGAGCACTTTGAGCCCCCTCCTCATACTCCGGCTCACCACATCTCCTCGCAGTGGAGGGGCTTGCATTCCTCCAGAGAGCTGTTCTACATAAGGCGGACAAGGAGCACAGCTTCGCGCGAAAGCCTGCTGAGACTCCACACCATTTATCTCTCAGCTGCAAGGTTGGGCCAGGACTAATTGACTGAGCTGTGTGCGGGTAATAAATGTGCATGTGTGTGTACGCATGTGTGTGTCAGTCCCTTGAAGCCTGGCGCATTAGTAGAGCCTGAGATGATAAAATGTGGTAAAAAGAGAGAGGCCAGCCTTGTGTTTGGAGCCCATCAGAAGGGGCTCGGATAAAAAGCTCCCCTGTACAGTCAGTTACTGCTGCGGATCTCTAAAATATGGCCAGTTAAACTGTGCTCAGGGAGCAGGCAGACCACACAGCAGAAGGAACTTTAAAGAAATGGGCTGGTTTCGCACACTATGGGTCTTTCCTTTTTGTTTTTTCCATCATGTAAAACTCAAGATAATCACAGCAGACAATTTATCTAAGAGTATTTCAACGCTTCTTCAG
Organism: Thalassoma bifasciatum; assembly: GCA_008086565.1. Classification (NCBI taxonomy): domain Eukaryota; kingdom Metazoa; phylum Chordata; class Actinopteri; order Labriformes; family Labridae; genus Thalassoma; species Thalassoma bifasciatum. The sequence continues at coordinate 2,165,196 of RPOG01000011.1, read as the reverse complement.
CGGAGTCCCAGTTGGGTGAGCAGAACCCTGATGCTAAGTGAAGAACTTTATAGCCTGCGTACTGTTTAGATGAGCTCTGTTTAAAGTTTACACTGTACTTGAACATCACCTTAACAGCGTTTAGTAGTTAATTAGCATTTAGGCAGTTGTAAGCCAGGCTCAACTAATGCAAAGAAACCAACAATCCTCCAACCAAGGTGAAGAAAAGTGTTTCTGAGTAGGATAAACATTCAGTCCCTGTACTTTCTGGTCATAGCATTTCCTGCAAAATCATAATTATCATAATTATTGTAATAGAATCTATATTAAACATTAGCCAGTAACTGTTCTAGATTTGTTATGGTGTCAGTGAGGACATTGTCATTTAGAAACCGCCTGTAGTGTCTGAAGGCATTGGTTTTTTGACCGGCCTCGTAGGATTAGGCTGATGACTATTCCCAAATTGCTATGAATCGGTCAACTAATTTGATGAGTTGTTTAAATTAGTTGGCTGACCGACATATATCAGATTTTTGATTTTTCTATCTAGTGCCCCTTGCAATGTATACCCAGATATTATAAAATAAACAAAAACACATCAACTTGCAGGTGATTTTTTTGCCCCCCAAAGTGGATCTTTGGCAAATAGAAGGAGCAACCGACAGTGGTAGAAAATAAAGCCAACAAGGGAAATCTGCTGTTCCTTCAGCAGCCACTTGAGGCCGGCTCCATAAGCCAGTGAAACCCCATATGGTGGCAGAAATGGTACCAATGGTGTGATCTCGGTGTGCGTATTTGTTAGTGGTAACAACAGGGGATAACTCCATGCAAGTAGCTATTTGGAGATCATCTTAAAGATAGTTAAAATCAGCTTTCCTAACATGGCGTCTACCATGGAAACGTCCTAAAACCTCTTCAGAAATCAGTGGATGACATCACTAAGACTTTGTTCATGTTTTGTATGGTCTACTGGAACAGTAGCGCTGACCCGTGTATTATACAAACCAACATCATTTTGCGGGGAAATCAAACGTGGAGAATGTTGTTACTGGAGTGTAATACCCGCTCTAAGACGGGAGGTCAGAGTTCACCCTAGAGGATGTTAATTGTAATGAATGGTTGGTAATAAAACATCAGTTTAAGCAGAAATTTTTTGGGCTTACTCTGAGGTTTGTTGAAATGAGATTCATCCGCCTGTTCATGTTTCCACAGTGTCTTTCTTCTGCAACGCTCTCATGTTCCCAGCAATTATCTGAGCCGGTAAAATTTTCTGATCGAAAGGATTGATGGCAAAGATCTAGGAAAATGAGACAAACTGGAATAATTATGTTTAAATGTTTCTGCCTGTTTGAGTTCCTCTCCTCGTGTGGTTCGGCTCAGACCTCATGCTCTCTCTCTCTCTCTCTCTCTCTGTGTTCCTCTCACCACTCTGCTCTGGACTTTATCAACACATTGTTTGACTTGGCCTCCTCCCAATGTAAGCCCGAGTACAGCACGGAGTTGGCCGTCTCAGCGTCCACAGGGAGTGGGCTGAGCAGTGAGTGTGTGTGTGTGTTTGTGGGCACCTCATTCTCCTGGACCAGGAAGCTTTGAATCATGCCGGCTCTTCCTGGAAGGACCCGGAGGGAGCCGGGGCCGAGCAGGCTGGACCCATGCAGGCTGTCTGAACCGGAGCCTGGCCTTCTGCTGACACCGAGCTCGGGCCTTACCTCACCCTTTGGCCACACCCTCTTTGTGCGCGGCAGGTTGGCGCGCTGCAGGCTTTTTCCTGCACTGGGAAGCTTTGGCTCACTTGGATAACCTCGGCCTTTGGAACTTTGAAGGATTCATCGATTATATCAAAATAGCACAAAGTGAGCTCGCAGTCCTAGCCGCTGCTTTCTTTGTATCCTCCAAGATGAAATCCTCATCCCTGATGCAACAAGTGCAACCTCTCTGCAGTTTGAAAGCGGCCACTTTTCTCTCGCCGTGCTAAATATATTTGTGTCAAGCTGTCACCTTCCTACGCTGTCACAGGCTTTCGCTCAGTTCATGGAAATCACACACTCTCCCCTGCCTGCCTGCAGGGCTGAGGATCGGGCTGTGTAAGCTGATATTAATAGTAGAGCGGGGCTGGTGCTGCAGGGTGTCCACACCTTCCTGTTTTCTCTTTCTTTGCGCTGGTCCTGCGCTGACAGATTTACCTCTGGAGGAACTCCGGCATCTGAAAGGGAAAAACGGCCTCCATTGTTCAGACGGGGCTGGAGTGGAAAGAAAACACAGGCTCTTTAAGGGAAAATAACAAGGGGGTAATAATGGGTCGCAATATTAATCACATAAACAACCTTGTCATTGAGACTTGTGTTTGTTATTTCTAAAGGACATTTACAGGATGGAGCTATTTTTCCACTCCAAAGTGACTTTTTGACTGAGGAAAGTTTTTTTTTTTTTTGCTCTGCAGGCATCAGAGTTTGATTGAAATCAGCTGCAGGAGCGACAGATCTTTGTGAGCATTTCTTTCCCAACTCTGACAGTTGTCTCTTCTCACTACTTAAACTATTTCCAACTCCACTGGGAAATTAAATCAGGGGGAGAAGTAACTGCTTAGTTATCCAAATGCTATCTTAAAGCCTGTGTTTTTAGAGTCTTGGCGAGGATTAGTGCGCAGCTCACATTAAGACGTTCCATCCAGATCCAGCGAGGTTGTAGCTTCAGCTGGGAAGAAGATAAATACACACTTCAGACTTCAGCTAAAGCTTTCCTGGATGAGATATAATTTGGCATCCTTACTAAAAATAACCTGTTAGATAATCTTAATCTTCCCAGCAGTCCATCCAATAAAGATAAAAATATCCTTTCACTGCCTGTACTGGAACTTAAAAACTAAACTCAGCACAATGAGTCAAAGCACAGTTTGTACAAAAAGATGCTGTTCTCTCCAAATATTTTTGGATTTTATTCCATCTGATAATGAATAAAATCTCTGTGATTTCAGTATTCTCACCACAAAATGTGCTTCAGTGTGGTGTGTGAAAGATGTTGAATGGTATCAGGATTTATTGTTGCATAATGAAAAGCATGTAAAGAGTGTTCCCATCTGATCCTGCCTCAGTGTAACATTTGCTTTAAACTGTGACTCATATTATTTTAGTGTTTCATTAAAAACCTCAGCAGCTGTTGTTGTTCATCATAATTACAAGACAAATGTTGAATGAGCTCAGGCGATACAAAGTGCCAGGATGGATTACTACTTGTGCTACTTTTGAGCAGTTTTTTTAGTATGTTTTTTATTCCAAGTGTTTCATTATAGTACAAATCATAATCAACTTTGTCTTGTTGTAGCAAGAGTGCAAATATTCTACGCTAGTACTCTGCCATTTTGCAGAAGACTGCTGTATTCACATTGACCAAAATGACTAAAACAACACTCAACTCAAGCAAAAAAGAGTTTTTTAACAGGACAAACAGCCTGGTATAAAAAAATCCTCTTTGGTCTGAATGTCCATCCATTCATCTTCAACCACTTATCTGGGTCATGGAGGCAACATTGTTGTCAGCGAAGACCAGTGGCCTCTGTTCCCGGCCACTTACACCAGCTCCTCTGGGGAATATGCAGGAGTTTCCAGGCCAGCTAAGAGAAACAATCTCTCCATCCTTTCCTGGGTACCCAGGGATCTCCTCCCAGATGGGCATTCCCAAAACACCTCCCCAGGGAGGCGTCTTCACGAGATGCCCAAACTACCTCCAGAGCAGCTATCCCAGATGTTTGAGCTCTGAACCCTCTCTCTCAGGCTGAGCTCAGACGCACTGCGGAGAAAACCCATTTCACCCACTTGTATTTGTGATCTTGTTCTTTAGGTCACTCACAGCTCATGGTCATAGGTGAGGGTTGGAACGTAGATCGACTGATAAATTAAGAGCCTTGTCCTCTGGCTCAACTCCCTTTTCACCACGACAGATCGGTGTAGCGTCCGTGTCCCTATCTGTCTGACATCTCTCACTCCTTCTGCCCTCACTTATAAACAAGACCATAATCAGCCCTGATACTGGCATTTTAACACGTATTGGCATCTCTATCAATAATCGGCGGATAAGAGATCAGTTTAAAACTGGCTTATATTGTCTTTCATGCAGCCATGTCTCTCTATCTCCAGTCATTACTCTATCTCCAGTTGGGGTGGGGGGGGGGGTAGAATAAAAAAGAAAAGAAGAAGAAAAACGTAGGTCTTTCTGCTCACTGCTAAACTTTGCCAGTATTTTCACTTTCACTACAAATGTATATCAACTCCAAATATCGGTTATCAGCTTCCGTGACTACTACTAATCGGTGTTGGCTCTTGAAAAACCATATCTGTCAATCCCTACCCCAAGCTACTTTAACTCATCCACTTGGAGCAAAGACCTGAAGTGAGCAGTCCACCCTTTTCTGGCTGAAGACTCAGAGGTGCTGATCTTCCTGGCTACTTCACATCTGGCTGCAAACCGCCCTAGTGTGAGCTGGAGGTCAGTGTCCGATGAGGCCAATTGGACCACATCATCTGCTAACAGCAGTGATGCTCTGAGTACCTTATATCTAATTGCCATATCTAAAAGCTTTTGGCCTACAGATTGCTCCTTACTGAACTTATTCCTCTTTCATGCTGCTTTAATACGTCAATAAAAAAGCCCTAAATGTCTCATCGCCTCTGTAAAAACTCTCTGAGCATTGATGTTTCTCCTCCCCCAGGAGCCAGGTGAGAAATAAAACCCTATGATGTGGATTGAGAACATGTAGAGTATGGATTTTCCTGGATTTATCCGTCACTTAAATGTTACATTGAGAAAATCGAGGCCTGTGTTATACCGTTCCCTAAAGCACCGAGAGTTAACTGACACATTTGGAAAGGTATTGCACATTCAATATCTCCTCTAAATGTCAGAAGCAGCTCTGTGAATCTTCAAGGTAAGAGTCTCCCCTTCAGCGGTGAGCTGCAGGCTTCACTCACTCTTCCTCACATCCTTAGAAAGTCTTACTGGAGCAGACCCGAAGGCTTAATGTCAGCAAATTAATTATGGATTCACCCAATTAGTTCACAAACTACGCTGTGTTCCAGGGAAAGTGATCATTCCCCCAAATGACTAGTCTCTTCAGTCTTTTTCCCCAGTGTGCCTTTCTCAGAGCGGTGTGAGTGTGTGTGAGTCCTCTCCTACATGTGTGAAGCGACACGCAGCAGGCAGGTAGCCTGACCTTTTTAATTATTCAATCCCTCTAACTCATTCAGTGACACCTTCGCTCTGTCTCCAGTTTGGCTTTTTCACAGCCTCACGCCTGTCCAAACATATTTCAACTCATCTGAAACATGAGGAAACTGCTCTTAAGCCTCTGAACCACACAGACCTGTTTCAACACAAAGTAATACGTCCTTTCTATCTGCCTCTGATCTGTAACCTCCCCTGAAAGAGTCTAATGAAGTAAGTAATTTCTGCTTTCTAATGAGAGTCTGTCAGGGGTGGTGCTCAAATCTGTTTACCAAACCAAATTATTTTCTTATTTCGGCAAAGTCAATTAATCAAAACAGAGACAATTGTGTTAGTGTTTCCCTCCCAATAGCAAGATGGATTACAACAAGGCTGGTGTCATCATTAAATTTCATCCAATTACAAGGAGATGCTGTTGCAAATTAATTTAATTTGACTTTTGGTTTTTCACATTCTCATAATGTTGGGTGGAGGCTGAAATTAGGAGTACAACAAATGATTGCTTTCTGAATGATTCATCTTCAGACAACTTCTCATTAAAGTTAGACGGAAAAAATAATACATTTGGAAATTTGAACTCTACTCAAAAACATCCAAGCAACAGCTAACGTAGCAAAGCAACTGGACGTAGCAGGACAGAGCTAGCTTGTCTCAGTCTAAAGATAAAATACTGCTAAAATTGTTTCTCACATTTACTTACAACACTGTGTATCATGCTTTTTTTGTTTGATAGCCTCACTGTAACAACATTAATGTTTGTTTTGCTCTGGGGTTGTTTTCCTGGATTGTATGGGGTCTTTAAACTCTATGCTATGCTAAGCTATCAATCCAGCACTAGCTTTGTATCAAATGATTAGAAATGAGTGATATCAGTAAAAAAAGAACAATAAGTTTTGCTCTTGAAATGTAAATCTGTTCAATGAAATGAAACAGTATCTGCAAACACAAGATGCTAATTTCTAACGGCACGACATGCTAAATACATTAAGTGTGTGTCAGTACCAGCTGAAGCGTCTACGTTGTTTCTGTTTGTCTTTGTAAGTTGTGCTGTGTTAAACCCAGGCTGCCCGCCCTCCCCCCTCCCCCGTGGACAGTCCTCAGACAGTGATCTGTGTGTGTTGCTGACATTGAGCAGAGTTTGTGGACTGTGATTGTGCTCACAGCTGAGCCGTCCTTGGGAGGAAGAGCTGGCCATCGCAGATATGGATTCATATATTTAATGTCTCGGCCTCCAGTGCACAAATGTTTCTCTTTCAATGAGCTGTGGCCCCGCAGGCGGGGAGTTTTATCGATCATCTGACTTTTAATGCCTCTTAAATATTAAGATTCATGTATATGACCTTTGTGTTTGGTTAGAGAGCGCAAAATCCCTGCCTAAATACCCGTTCAGGCCCTGCTGGCTGTGCTGCCGGCTTTCTTCCAGTTTTTCTCTTGAACTGTGGAGGGATGGTTACCAATTTTCTCTCTCTTTCTTTCTTTCTTTCTTTTTTTATGAGATTGTTTTTTAAACTAAGTTTTGGGACCCTTGTATCCTCCTATCTGACTTCAAAAATGAGTGGAGCAGATAAGAAAAGAAGAGAAAAGGGGAGAAGAATTGGTGAAGCTCTGCCCCCAGTGTGTGTCTTGTTATCCTCTCTTAGCACTCCTTTTCTCCACTTCCCTCCCTCTCTGTCACTCTCACACTTTATGTCACACACACACACACACACTCATACACTCACACACTTGGATGCACACACAAGTAGACGGCCCTGGAAGAGCGCCCGGTGATTGATGACTCTGTGTGAGAGACCTCAGAGGCAGCAGCACTACAGAGAGATGGACAGATGAAAAGGATGGAGGAGGAACGGAGAGAAGAAGCGAAATGAATCAAGTAACAGGGTGAGGCCTCCCAGCAGCCTGTTAACAGACTGCAGCCGCAGCGCTGCCTTGTTGGAAAGACACCCTGGAAGTGACCTGCTCCGTGCAGCTTCCTCGTGTTAAAACTGACTATTTCAGAGTGTGGGAAACAGTACAGACGCAGAAGAGGAGGAATTCACACTAAAGGGAACGTTTGATTTTACATCATTATCTAAACTCATGTCTTTTCAGTGGTCTCGGAAACATTTATGTTTTTATAAAAGATTTGCATTGACAGTTTTTAATTTAAGATTTTAATTGTGATTCTGAAAACTTAAAGAAGAGGTATGACGCTTTCCCATATTTTAAACATGGATAGTAACAAAGTTGGATGATCATTCTAGTTAGTACAGGTTTTCAAATCTCTACATATTCTACAGTTGTAAAAATATTTGGATCTGTCTGTTATCCTCATAAGATTTTCTCAAGACTTGCTAAAATGAAGATACCATCGCAATGGGATCTTCCAACAGGTTTGCGACAATTTGGAGGGGGCGCGGGCCTCAAACACCAAGGTCACCCCATAGCTGTCCCCACAACAGGGCTACAGAGGGCTGACCAATCAGAAGGATACAGGGGTGGGGGGTTTAAAGAGATAGCAGCCAAAACAAAACTGACAAAAAATTATAGTTTTCTGAAACACCAGTGGGAAAAATTGTCTTTTTTGTTATGTAAATCATGAAAAGCAACAAGGGGGGTGCCAGAGTACGGGAGCCCTTAAAAGCCATGTTTTTCACTATAAATGTTATCCCTTTTTTTGATATTGAGTAAGTTTCAGTTGTTTTCTTGCTATAACAACTTTTTTTCTTGTTATCTGGGAAAATGAAGCTGCCACCTTCTATTTCAATAATTGGGCTTTGGCCTAATTTGGGAGGGCTTTAAAACAATAGTATTAGAGTAAAATTGCCTGAAATTCAATTGAGCATTTAGCTTCCGATGCATTTTGTGTTATTTAGAAAAATAACCAGGAATTGTCGAGAATTGTCCATTTACGAATTTGTAGCATTAATCATTTGCCAAGAGGACCCAAATGTCCACGGTGCCACTGAACGCATCACAGAAGTGGCCCATAGTGTGCAACAGAAATTTTAAAACCTTGTTGGTGTGACTGTATTTATCCAAAGGACGGATGGTGTGATAGTTGAATTGAAGGATGGTTGGCACTACCCCTTTATTCTGAGAAAGCAACTGAAATTAACGTGTTATCACGAGACAAAGGAGCAAATTTTTTGTAGAAAATCATAATCTATTGTGGAAAATCATGACATTTTAGGGCTTCAACATCAGAGAGAGAGTGTGAAGACTATAAAAAGCACAATACCCCTTCTTCAAAGGAACTTGTCTTCAAACTCCTCATTTCTGAACCAGACAATCTGATAAGTCAAATTTAAAACTAGTCACATTCTTAATTCCTGCAAAGAACATGGAGGTCGTCTCCTACTCTTCTTCTTTTCTTCAACTCTTTGCAGTTTTGTGTTCCCACCCCTCTCTTTCTTCTAAACTCTGACTACAAAGAAATGCTCTGAGGTCACTCTGATGCTTTCTGGCAGAGGGAGATGTTTTCATGGCCTCAGCACTTTTCTGAGAGGAGAGGCTCGTCTGGCTCGGGTCCTGGACTTGTGCGGTTGTAGCACTCGAGTTCTCAGTGGAACATTTAATCCCTGTTGTGTTGCAATAATTTTAGTGTAATTCACTTTAAGTCTAATCCGCCTTGTGTTGGAATGAAGAAATACTTCATTGTCAAACGAAGTTAACACAGTGATGAAAAGAATAACTTTTAATATCTGTCTTCAAATTCATCTGAAGAGTTTAATTTATCTTCTAGAGAATGATTTAATTAAGCTTTTGAGGAGATACGATGTATAGAATTGACGGTGCAATGTAAAGAGATGTGGTAATGTGCTCCCCTCTGAGTAGATTTTAACTACCCTCTATTGGCCTAAATGTGTCATTACACACCACTCCATCAACCTTCAGTTTGCAGCACATCAGCTCATTTTGTCACTCTCCTCCAAACTTCCATCAGCCTCTCTCTCTCCTACTTAGATCAACTTCTGTCGGATGAATAAGTAATTCTTTGCTCGCTGCCTTTTAAAATCGCTTTCAGGGTTAGAAAAACGGAAACAAAAGGAGATTGCTTTTTGTCTAAGTGGAGACACCTCCAATGTCGGAGCGATCAATGAGGAATGTGAAGAGTGACAAGTTTGATGGAGCTTCAGATGAGTTTTTGTGTAAAAGAAAACACACTTCAATCGAGGAGGAAAGTGGAGCTTTTAGATATGGAAGCTTTGTCACTTTTTAGAGCAAATGGGGCACTTTGTCACCACTGGTATCTGAGCGTGTGTGTGTGTGTGAGGGTGTGTGATGCACTGATTTTCTGTGTATCTATTGCCTGAAGCTTCCTGCGCTCTTTGTGAGCGAGGGGCTGAGTGACTCTGTAGTCAAGGATTCTTTAATGCCTCACCGTGTCACACTATTTTTCCTCGTGCTTTTACATCAATAATGTGTGCACTTACAAAACGTGTGTGTGTGTATCTGTGTAGTGTGTTTAACCAGCTGTTTCTGTCTTTTCTTCACCTGTCTTGCAGGTGTGTGTGCCGAGGCGGTATGCCCCGGGGAATAGTGCTTACAGTGCACTAGGAGTCTGAATCACGTGGGTATTTGTGGCTGAGGGGGAGAGGTACTCGAGCCGTGTTGTGCCGTCCTGTGCCGTGCTGTGTTTGACGCCATGTCGCTGACTGACAAACACAAAGTGAAGAGGCAGCGGCTGGACCGGATCTGTGAAGGTAAAGCTAAGAGTATGTGCCTCTTTTCAACTTCTTCTTCACTTTTTCTGTCAGAGCTGCAAAGTCAACAATAAGATATTAACAACCACAGCTATGAATTCTCACTAAATTACACTGGATCTGAATGTTTGACATTGATGCTGTGGTCTGATCAGTGTCCTCAAAGATGGAGACATAATTCAGCAGCTGAATAAAAATGTTAATGATTGCCAAACAACTTGGTGATTTGCACTAGATATTTCACTTAAAAGAGCTGCTTTTGATTGAGATGTATCAGTTTCGAGACTTAAAACCATTCCTTTGAACATCCTTGAAACTGGACCGACCAATCCGACCACTTTAACAGTGGTTATAGATACACTAAATTATAAAAGAACGACCAGAAAAGACAAAAATGAAAAGTTATTAATCGAGACTGAGGTCAGCCTATCACATTGATACCATTTGTGTATTTTAAACTAAAATGATGAGATTGGAACAAAGTGAAACCCTACTAGAATCTCAAAGATGATTAAGGACATTGTAAAGGTAAATCATGTAAAAGGTAGATTTATACTTCTTTCCGGGGGGGGAAAACAGATTTTTTTTCTCAAAAAACTCAAGTTTAATATTTTGGTAACATGCGTATTGTAACTATAACAACGACAATTAAAAACATAACAAACCCAAATTGGATCCTATAGAGACCAGAGACCCTAAAAAAATAAGCCTGTAGGTTGGGCCAGTAAAAAAATTGTAGCTGCCATGAAAAAAATAGATAAAAAAATCTTACAGAGTTCAAATTCTGACTTATATTAAAAGATCAAAGTCAGAATTTTGAGGTAAAAGTCTAATGACTTTCCCCCAAAATGTCCCTGACATTTCAATGATTCTCCACTGCTATTCTTATTATGTAAACATGAAAAGAAATAAAATGCAGTTTTTAGATCTGGGGAAAAAATTACTTGAAATAGATAATACTGTTAGTTATCGAAGAACAGCTCAAAATGTGATTATCTGCACCAAAGTAGGTTATTTCTAAATGTTTTTCTCCGATTCCCATTCAGGTTGGACAAGGTAGACTTGCGTCACTGGTCCTCATTTCTTGGATTAATTGTGTTGTAATGATCGACACTGGAGCTGGACTGTCAAAAAGAAAAAAGGACAGAAGAGCAGAATAAAGCTAAACAGGAGAGTGATTAGCCAAAGGCCAAAACAAAGGCCACATTGTTGGTGATACAGTGCTGAAAAAACTCTTTTTTCCAGATAGTCCTCACAGCCCCTTTTTACTCTGACTTTATAAAATTGTGATCAAACTCTGAGCAAAAAGTCAGATGTCTGACTTAAAAGTTGCAATAAAAAAACAGACATAGTTGTTTGTTTTTCCTGGCCTACCTGAAATAAAACATTTCTGTGATGACCCCTCCACACAATCTGTACTGTCACATAAACAGTACTGACTGCTACCAGAAATCCATGTGCTGCTTTACTTTGCATAAAGTGCTTTTTCTCCCTCACTGACACTAAATAGAGCTCTTCATCCCCTAGCCAACAACCCACACCGTATATTACCACGACCCTGATCCCTATTGGTGATCAATCCCATCGATCGCTATAATTTTCTCCTGGCACACACAACATGTCAGATACTACAGTAACCAGTGTATAAACGTTGACCTCAGCAGCAAACAGTCCTCTGGCGGATGTAAACGAGATTATGTCTTCACTCTGGCCCACGTGTGTATGTGTGTGTGTGTGTGTGTGAGCTGCTGTGTGTGTTTGTGTAGGAGTGTCTGCTGTGTGACTTAGGGTTATAGAGAACATCTAAACATCTGAGTTAGATTACTGCAGGGGATTGAGCGCTTTCTCTCCTGTCACGGCTGTTTGGAAGCAGCCAATTTTACACCATGAACCGCAGTGATTATTAGGCTTTGGGTTGTGGATTAGAGAGCGGTAGTGTTGTATTGAAGAGCCTGTGGATAGAATAGGAGCCCCCTGCCGTGCACACGGCTACAAAGTCGGCACAGGCAACAAGGAACACGAGCCTTTGTGTGGGTGTACAAACTGTGTCTGGATCCGCGTGCATGTGTGTGTTTTCTAAACCCACTTGTTTGACTTTACCCAGTGTGTATGTGTGTGTTTGTGTGTGTCTGTCAGGCTGTGTCCTGAGGTAAAATCATCTCCTCTCTGCTGTCTGGGTCCCCGAGAGGCTTGTTAAGCTGCTGGGCCCTCCTGGAGCCAGCGCAGGGAGAAGCAGACATGACTGCAGTGCTGGAAAATGAAGCTAGACGCACCATTACCCCCAGTGCCAGCATATTTGTTTTGCAGCATGATGTAAGCACCTCAGTGATATGCACATAAAATAAAGGACATATGCTGCACATCCTGTAGCTATAGTTAGGCCTGGGAAACACTTATCTTGGTTTTGGGGAATGTTAGTGCTGCAGAAAATTTTATTATGGGTGTTTTTGAATGAAAATAGTGATATATATTTATCAGTGCAAGGACAATACACACATGATTAAAGCAATAATGGTAAAAATGGTTCAGAAATACTTGTCGTGTAGAAAAATATTGTGTCTCTGTGTGCTCATAGAGCCTCCTCAGGTTTCTGGCCTAAAGTTCTCTGAAAAGCAGAAGAAAAGTCAAAAGTCTGCCCTGTAAACATGTAGTCATGTCGCTGCCAGCAGGAGCTGGTTAGCTTAGCTTACTTTAGCTTAGGTTAGCACAAAGACTTGGAAGCAGCAAGCTTGGCTTTGTCCAGACATCAGCTTCCTGCCACCTCTAAAGCCCATGGCCATGCTTCAGCCAGGGACCAGTTACCAGGCAACCAGCAGACACTTCAGGAAGTAACTGGTACCAGCCAAGGAATAGTCCTCAACATAACCCTTCACTCCAGCCCCTTGAATTTGTAAATTCTACAGGACGAAAACATTATCATTCAAATTAATTGATTTATTTATAATTTAAAAGTGATATACACAACAAAACAGTCTTACAATAACAAGTTAAGGAAAACAAATAATTTAAAAATTCAAAATTAAACTCATGAAAAATGCTGAGGAAAAACAAAACTCATGAATGGTCATCAATTAGAAATGTAGGAATCCCTTTAAGTGTTATTTTATTTCATGTCATGTTTCTTTAATATCAAAGATTTATGAATAAAAGAGCTTCTTTTTTGCACAGAACAATAGCTTTGCAATGGTTTCCCGCTAAACTTGTTTTCAAGTCAAAGTGATAACTGCATAATTTCCAGCCTGTTTTGTAACAAAGTTAAGGTCCCTCTCAACCTTTAAAGTGTGACTGGCCACCTGAGTTGCAGAGATAGTACTTAAGTTGAATAAACACTTATGGCAGTGTAGTAACTGGTTAACAGCTTACATTACATTTCATTTGAGCAAGCTTCCTTTTGGTTAGGGCTTTAAATTATGACTGTTAAGTCCCTGCAGATTCAAGCTACATGTAAAAGACTTAAAATTCTTTACTCATATAACCATCTAAAATTAAAACAAGTAACTATAAATATATCATCCGGTGTGCAGATATACTCAATATAATCCCTAAAAACGTCGACAAATGCTTACATGCTTATGGATTATTGGCTGTTACTGAGTTGATGTAAGGGAATTCAATCTGAAAAAAGAGGCTAAAGAGATATACCACTATGGGTTTGGGTGGACCTTTGGGTGTTCTTATATTTCAGAACAGGCTAAGCAGACCAAAGCTGAGGGTTTTTATTTCCTCTAACAGAGGTTGGCTGTATCCTTGATGCTGAGCTAAGCTACAGTTAATTAGCGCTACATGTTAAGTGCAGACATGTCTTTACATCAAGCTCCTTACAATTATTTGCCAATAAGAAAGTTCTTTGAAGTTCACTGGAGGTTTGTAGCTTCCAAAGCATGATCATATTTTATATCACAGGTGGGTCGTTCATTGGTGGAAATCCTTCCTGGTTAGAGCCACAGTCCTCATCCAGCTGTTGCGTTTGTGTGTGAATCAGACAGCTGAAGTAGTTAGTCACTCCTGAGGGAACAACACTTTGTCTGCTCTGCTGGGCACGCGCTCAAAGCCCACAGGAGCCGCACACAGAGACAGTAACAGGTGTTGCTGTGATGCATGCAGAGCTGCCTCGTGGTGAGCCTACCTGCAGACGTTCCCTCTCAAACACAGACACACACTCACACACTCACACACATACACAGACGCACACACGCTCTCCAGATGGCCATCACACAGGATCAGTGAATCAGTCCTCTGGCGGCCATTGTGAGGGCGTAGAGAAAAAAAAACAGCTTGTGATTTGTGATTTGTTCACGAGCCAACGACCAGGCAAAGTTGTCCCGTTGATTGCATGTAGCGGCGTGATAAGGCTGCTATGGCGATTGTCTCGGCTTGGGGGGAAGACACATGAAAAACGCAGGTAAAATCCTCACAGGGCTTATTTGGCGACTGTTGGGAGTAACTCATCTTAATCCAGGTTCACACTTCAACCGGGCCTGCTGTTGGCACACAGATACAGAGCAGACGAAGCCGTGATTCGTGCTGTCTCCCTTCAATCTCTTTCAACTGAAAATCTGGAGCGGTGTCTTTAAAAAGAATACGTCTGTTCATACACTCTCTTTGCTCTGTCCAACAAAGCCTTTGCCTCTTTTTCCCAAACTCTGAAAAACATCCCTAAGACATTTCCCCAACATGCAAGGTGTGAATTTATATTCCGGTGTCTTCCTGTTTAGCTCAATCTGGCTGCTTAACATTGGCATTTGAGGGATCAGAAATGCAGTATCTAAGGAAACCCGTCGGGTAGATGACAAGCCTGATTAAGCCATTAAAGTCCTTGATATGTGTTTAGCATAATCTGGCCTGTCTGTGAATAAGGTGGCAGGGAGCTGGTTGCCACTGTTTCTATCAAAAGCTGCTAGTTAGCTCAATCAAAGCAGCTGCTGGGAAGCATCACATTTAATTCATCGGTTTGAGGAATAGAGAGGCGCTCGCTCTGTTCTCCATCACTCTTTTTTTTTCCCCTGCTCCGTTGTGTATCCGTCCATCTCTCGCTCTCTCTGGGGTGGAGAGATTCATTTCTGTCATGTGCATACACAAGGAGTGATCCAGCCTCAGGTCTTTTTTGTGTTCTCAGCTTAATTTGAGCTGCACCAATGTTAATCATTCTGCAGCGACCGGGCCGATCGGCCGGGAGGATGAAGACTCCTTTTTTTTTCTTTTTTTCCATCCCTTGTTGCTAAGATGTGTTTTTCTCGTTCACTGCAGCACTGTTTCCCCCTCTGGGTTTGATTTGAGCCCCTTTAATCTAGTCAGATAATGTTTTAATCAACATCTGCATTTATTCATGTGGTGTTACACGATCACACATTATAGCTGCATAATTAGGAATCTAATTTATCTATATTAGTTGCTGAACAAACACAGAAGCAGCCCAGTAGCCTGTTGTTTTTTCTGCTGATGATTGTATTTGCTTATCACAGATATGTGTGTTAATTTACGTTGAGTGATCTTTAAGCTGAAGCTTGCATCGCAGGGTAAACAAGATAATCTCATTTTGATTGACTGTGAATGTGAACATGCTGTCGCTGAGGAAAATAAGAAACTTCAGTTGCTCTCAATGTCTGTCTAAATTTTCAGATTTAAATCAGGTGTCTTCTTTCAGAGCTTGGATCAATGCTCCCTGCCTGAGGGGGAAAACACTTGGTGTCAAACCTTATATTCTATCCATGTGCATTAAAAATGAACAAAGCCAGATTACTTCAATGTAGTTTACAGATACTTACACTACTGGTTATTTCTTATATAGGCCTTTGATCTTTTGCATAATAATTGTAAAGGAAAAAACTTTGCTTTGTCACAAGTTTTCATGGTGTATTTCTACCCTGATTATCCTCATGCTACATGAAAAATCAAAATTTAACTCGTCTAATTTTGAAATTGAATAATCCTCCTGATCCAAAGTGGGAAACAAGTGATTCATACTTGGTCCTTTCATCACAGAGATTTAACTGCCTGGTTTGTGCTCAGCATTTCAAGGCTGTGTCAGCACAGAACTGTTAAAATGTAATGAAGAAATGCAGGCATTGTCTCTGTTTTTCTTTGCTAATTTTAACACTAGGACAGCTGTAAACAGTTGTGAGATGCACTCCAGAAAGTGTGAAGCAGCAGTGTTTTATTTGGGAAAACACCACCTTGTAAAATATCTTGCACTGTTCTAGTGAGTTCAGAGTGTACACAGTGTACTTCATGTAAGTGTACTGAACACAGTGTGAGATTTGAAACACAGCTTTTGAGTTAAATATCTCTAGACCAGTCAATCCCTTTATTTCCTTTTTAGTGTCAGCAATTGAAATTGCCGTATATGATGAGAAACTAATAATGACATTTTTATTATTATAACTAATGTTTTATTAGATGGGGCATAGAGGTGGTGATGAGAAGGCTTTGGCAGTTTTAGACTACATCAGAGTTATATTTGAATGTTGTAAGCAAGTGGTAACCTTTGCTGATGAAAAGAGCATAAGCTGAGGAACGCCCATACCTGATCTGTTTGATTATTAGGGCCTATGTCCACTGGTGTTATTTTTTCTTTTTCTGTGGCAAAAGAGGCTACTGTTAGAGTGTGTTAAATTGTAGTTCCTTGAGTGTGTACTTTTTGGTGGCGACAAGAGCAGAGGAACCCCCCATGCTTGAAATGTTTGTTTAAAGAAAAGTTAAGAGTTAGGGCCTGTGTCCACTGGTGGCATCTTTTGCTCTGCCAGGTCCTATTTACTGTACAGAATCAGTGCAGAACAGTGTTATTTGCTGTTTTCTTTTTAATGTCACTTCTACTTCACTGACTAATCAAAATTAAGAGAGGGTATGACTTCTCTCAAAATTTTCCTCCTGAGGGATGATAGAAGACCATAAGAACAGTCAAACCAACCACATTTGGGTTTTTGTAGGCTGTATTTTCCAGGTCTTATGCTGCTAAGCTACTTCTTAAAATTCTATCACATAAAGCAAAATGTGCTGCCTTCAGTTTTTTAAAACAGACTTAACAGCAACAAGTGAGAAATGCCCTAAAATGCCCTAGTGGACACAGGCCCTTGTTTGTAAATTTAACCGACAGATGGGCAAGTTGCTGTATTTGCAGAAGCAGCAAGGTTACAGCTTCAGCTCCAGCCTTTCTCTGGTTTCTGTATTACCCAAAATTTAGCTGGATTCATTGTTTCCTATGTGTTGACTGTCTCTTTGTGGGTCAATATTCTTCTTTAAAAACTAGTGTGTGATGTTACTGAGATTGTCTGTGTTTTATTAAGTCGATGGTTGTAAGTCTGTGATTAGAAGGGATAAAAAATGTCATTGGTCTTACTTTACTAGATGAAAAGAAACAACACAATTGTCTGGAGGTCCAGAATATAAAAGTCCAAGAGAACACACTGACCTTTATACACCCTGCATTAACAGCTCAGGAGATGTACATAAATGCCATATAATAATTTTAGTATGTCATGCAATTACCCTCTTCCCACATCCTTCCTTCAAACCACAGCTCTGTTGAACATATTGTAAAAGTGTCCTTTCGTTTAACTACACTCCATATCGTTTTTTCATCAGTGACGTGAAAGCAAATCTCATTTTCTGTCCTCTCCTTTCTTCTCTCTCCCTCGTCTTCCCTCCCTCTCTCTCCTCTCACTCAGCTGCACACTCCTCGTCTCTCCAAAAAGCACGCGGGCTGTCGTCTCTCCCTTCTGTCTGCCCCATCTGTGATGCAGTATGGGCCACTGGCTTGATAATGATAGGCAGGCGGAGCGCGGGGCTGCGCACACACGGCAAAACAGGGGGGAACAAACCAACCTGCTAAAATGGGAGACAAAACTCTAATCACTTGCTTCGCAGAGTCTACCAAAGGTCTCAGCTTGATGATGAAAAGGTTTGCAGTAGCGGCTCTCGCTCTGACCTGCGTTCCACCCACCCGTGTGAATGTGTGACATGCTGCATCATAACGTGCGGAGACGCGAGGTGTAAAGAGGCGGAGGACAGCGTCTTGATAACACAACAGATGTGAACCCCTTTCAAAAGCCATCGGCCCAGAATTGGTACCATGTGTTTTTCCTTTCCTCATCGCCCCCCCTCCTCTTCCTCCGTGTACTTGAGCTAGAGCGAGGAAAGGCCCGGAGGCTCGTTAAAACTTTAATATACTGTACAATCACAGTAATTGAGTAGAATTTTCAAGTTCTTCCAGTCATGGTTTTAATTTATGAAGTCCCTCATGAAAGTTTAATGGATCAGCAGTTGTAGAGTTGCAGCTATCTAAATCATTCTGCAGCTATCTCTACCGCCACGGCCTGCCAAGTCCCGCCGTTAGCGTCCTGTGCCCTAGAAAGATGGCCAGATTGCTCCAAAGGCACGACTGTTGCTGGACGTCTGTTGAACACATTGTACCTAGAGGTCTTTTACAGAGCCATGCGATTGGCTGCGAGCTAGCAAACCGAGTCTTGGCACCAATTCTGATGCTGTTGACCAAATATCTGCTGTGTAACTTTGGGCTTTCTTTTCTTTTCTGTTGTATTATTCATGTTAGCAAGTGCAGGGTCCCTGTTGCTTGATGAGTGTAATATAGCATGCTCACTTAATTATGGAGCAGCTCTCATGAGAGGCATATCAGAGAATGTAGACAAGATGAATAGGGTACCACAGCTTCTCCTGCTTATGAATAGTGGGAAATGCAGCAATTTGCATGGCTAGAGATATGATATGCCATATCCTTGTTTCAGTTTCAGCAACACAAGCCCAGCTGTACTTGAGATGTTTATTATTGTTATTAATATTTTGTCAGGAAGCAGGGATCTGAGTGACACACGGGCCTGGAAGGGGCTTATTAAAAGAAGTTATTGTCGACGATCGCCGCAGAGAGATACAACACGGTGATTAATGGTGTGTTTTACAGCTGACAAAAAAGCGCAGGGAGACTCAGACCTGGGAGGACAGCACTGAGAAATCACTGCAAGGAAATTGCTAGGTATGCTTTACCTCTAATGAAAGAAACCATCCTTCAGATGTGCATCATTCTGGACTGCCAGGGGCCATCGAGAAAATGAAACTGTTCTGATTTATTTTTGTTTTGACCTACTTAATGTTCCTCAATTAGGATGCTCCATTATGAAACAATCAGATTTCTGTTTTTTGATGTTATATCATGATTGCATCACTTGGGCTCTGAAATGAAAAAAAGCTTGTTATTGCATTTTCCTTTGTGACTTGACAGGTAGTGGGGACAACATAAGGAGACACAGCTCTGTTAAAGTCTCTTGTCAGCTCGAAACAGTAATAAATTTAGCTCAACTCAGTCACGCTGTCTCCGTGTCTCAGCTTCAGGAGAACACACATAAAAAATGTCCCTTCTGCGGAAAGTCTTCTTTTAAACCGTTTTTTTTTTTTTTTCAAGCAGAAATAACTCACAGAATACAAACAGGCATGTAGCCATCAAGGTGTCACAGTCCAGTGCAGTCCAATCATATCCTCTTCCTTTCCTGTCTGGTCCTATCCGACACTGTCCGTCTACAAGGTAAAGCTGAAGCTGGCAGCCCACGCGTTATCAGCTTTTTTCCCATCACACACTTATCAAAGTTCCTTTTTCCTCTCCTCCTGCTGAGGTTTTTTTTGTTTACATTGCTCTTGTCATGGCAAGTAAACACTGACAGTTATCTTACCAATGCCAACATTTCAGATAAGCCACATCTGGTCTGTTGTACATCTGGCGTGTGAGTGAAGCAAAGTGGAAGCTTTTTGAGAGGAAATAAGACTCAGCTGGTAGAGGTGCAGTTAATGCTGGATCATTTCATGAATCCAAATTTTCTGAGGCAAACAAACCATGGCCTGTATTATGACATTCTTTCAAATATGACAGATTCAGAAGGGCACATTTCCTTTCTGCAACACATCAATTTTAAGCTCCTGTGAAGATTTTTTTTACTGGTTAAGTATTACATTAAAATAACTAGCAATTAATCTTTGTGACTGAAAAAAGCGAGCTGATGTATTGGTTAGGTGACACAAAAAATTGTCATTTTCATCCCTGGAACCAATTTGAGGGATATGCATCAGTACAAAGGATAACATTATGCTAAAGAAATGGCCTTTACATGAATTTTTAAAGAACAATATTTAAAATAAGAGAGATTTTTTTTCCAGAAATAAATGACATAATCAGCACAATTTGTCCATTGGGGGTGCCATAATCAACACAGGAAATATCATCACAGGGGCTTTAAATATTAAGACAGCAATTGTGATTCATTGAAAATTAAAGCAATTCTGGTGATTTTTGTAATATCTAAGGAAGAAAACTAATATGGACTGTTCTTTAAAGTTTTTTCTTCTGTGGTTTCCCATCTCTATCTCTTTTTCTTGCACTGGTCAAACAATGCAAAAAAACTGCAGATATCAACCTTTGAAAAACACTGACAGCCATTTCTTCACTACACTCCCAGCCTTATAAGCAGCAAATCAATTATAAGTTGATTTTAGTCCCTTTATTCATAAATCTAAAAGAAAAAAAGCAAGAAAAAGCCACTTTATCCTCTGTGATCAGTGATAACTTGATTTGTTTTGAAGGCACAGGGTGGTAGCATGTTGTCCCCGTCCTGTGAGTGTATTTGTATCTGCCCAGTAGAGGAGGCTGTCAGTTCTTTATGATACAAGTGAAGCATCTCCTGGCCTCCTTCTAGTAGCCACGGGATTAAATCTGACCCTCATTAGTACTTGTGTGAGCGACTATCCCCCTTCCCCCTCCCTCCAGACTTGCTTGACCCGCATGTTGGTCACAAGCTTCCCTGGTCTTTCTGTGGAGATCCATTCATGCTCGGAGGAGAGCGGGCTGCAGGCAAATGAAGTGTTAGAGGTAACTGCTAAGAATGGCAAACAGTGTTGCTTTACAGTCCGTGAACACATCCCGGTGGCCTCAGCAGCATGCTGGCAGTGTACACTATCTGGTTCAAGTGATGTCACAGGGGGCAGTGGATTTAAGCAGGTTTTAGTTTGCCGCTAATCCCCTTGTGGCAAGCGCTGTGGAGGAGAGGACTGTCCCTGCCAATGGCGTGCATCAACCCCATTGGATTACTCCGTCTCGTCCCCTCCTCCATTCAGTTGGCATTGTCCGGCATGTGTTTTTACCCCAATTTCTTTACCCGCGCTCTTAGTTTGGGATGTAAGCGAGTGATGGCCAGCACAAGCATGATCCCTGCTGTAGAAAGGAGTAGAGCCTCGCCTTGAAGGTGTGTTTTTTCTCTCTATGAGTGTGTGTGTGTGTGGTCTTTCTCTGTGTCTGTGATGATGTGCTTCTGTCCTCGCGGATTTCTAATGTTTCCAGGGTTGAATTATTTAGATAGGCCGCCAGCAGGGAGCTACATGATAGCATGGACTTAAGAGTGAGGGGAGGGGGATCTACAGCTGCAGATCAGGTAAAAGGGTACCTCATGCCTCACCTTTTCTCCTCTCCACTCCTCCCATTGGGGGTGAGTGTAACAGGAGAGTTGAAACACAATACCAGGCTCTATTTTCCGCCTTTTATAGAGGTGCACTTTGTTGTCTTCACTGATGCCTAACTCAAGTGAGCAGTCGCATTTTGGAGGCTCTCTGGGCCTGCGTGGTCCTGAGTGGACAGAGGGCCAGGACGACAGAGCTGCAAGTCGCTGTCACTACTGTGGCACTCTTGCAGGGCGTAGGAATTCTTTGCCAGTGGGAGACAGTGGAGTTTGGTACCACCATCACCCGCATCTAGGTGGGAAACAAGATCTCGGATCCCTGTACAGTCAGATCCAGCAGGGCCAGCATGTGCAGACCCTACTGAAGAAGAACTCTGTACCTGATCTGAGCAGCAGCCTCTACCTCGGGCAAGTGATGGCAGGCAGGACTTCTGCACCACCTCAGGATTACTACCTGGCAAGCTCCACACTATCTGGTGCGCCACCTGAAGAGTCAGGGTTTTATAGGGATAACCAGCACCTGCTCAGCAGATCAGCCTCGCATTACGGGCCCAGCACTGGGGGGGTGAGGCCTATCTGGGATCAAGGGCAAGGGAGGGCCACACCTTCCGTGCTTGCTTCCGCTTCAACACCTACCCCCGCACCTCCTCCCCCTCCACCTCCTCCTCCCCCTCCTCCTCCGCCCCCTCCTCCCCCTCCCGTTCTTGAGCTGAGCCGTTTGTACAGGGAAACTCTGGCATCTAAGATGATCCAAGACGCCCAGCGTATTGGTGGCCGCTCTCCGTCTCCTGCAGTCTACGGGGTCCAGCCCCCTTTGCCTATTTACACTGCTGAGCCTTCAACTCTGTCTGCGCGACAAGCTTATAACAATATCAACAACTTGTCACTGGACACCCACCAGCCAGCTGCCACCAGTTCAGCGGTGGATCCAGCTTTCCAGGGAATGGACGGATTTCCCCCTCGAGCTTACGGAGCTGTAGCTTCCCAGCGGCTACCTTATGACCCAAATTATGACCCCAGCTCAGCAATGATAGCTGCCACTGCGGGGATGCCCTCTGGTATGCCTCCTCATCATCCCAGTGCTGCTGACCCCAAGAGGATGGTGGACCCTGCTTTCTTGGCTTTCCTGCGAGCTGAAGGTTTGGCTGAAAGCACTATCACTCTTCTGCTGCAACATGGCTTTGATTCTACTCCCACACTTGGAATGATGGAAGACCACGATGTCCGCGCTGTGGCCCCTAACTTGGCACAGGCCCGCATTCTGTCCCGAGTTGTCCTTGGTTGTAAGACGGGAACTCCGGCTGCACGTGCCCGATCAAACAGCTTCAGCCACCGCAACGACCTCTACATGCAGCCCCAGGGTTTGACCATGGACCCCGGTCTGATGCAGCAACCTCCCACCACCATCCAGACTGTATCCCCAAGAATGGGAGAGTTTCTTGGCAGAAGACCCAGCAGCGCACCTTCCCAACACCTCCTGGAGACCACTACTTACCCAGGAGCACGGCCCCTGGCTACTGGAGCTTTTCCAGTCAGTCCTGGAGCATACAGCGGTGCTGTGGCTCAAGGAAGACCCCTCTCCATGTACAATGCCCACACTGGTCTTGCGATGTCTGCTCTTGGACAACAGCCACCAGTAGCACCAGGAACCCCTGGAGCAGCACCAAAAACCTTCTCTGGCTCCTATTCCCCCATGGAACTGATGAAGAGAGCCCCAAACCTTCCCCCAGCGTCCCCAGTAGCAGCGTTGAGCCCACTTCACAGCCCCCAACTTCTCCGGAAGGGGATCGGTGCTGCCCCTGAGAGCAACATTGTTCCAGCAACTTCTGCGTCCACTCTCCAAGTGCAAAACCTTAACAACACCAAGCTGGTTGGACGTCGCACTGGTCCACCCGTCATAGTCTCAACCATGACCACCACACCTGACACAAGTAATGTCGACCCACAAATTTCTTACTCATTTCTTCTAAACATCTTTCCTTTTGTCCTTCTTGCTACTTTATATATCTCTGAGCTATAAAAAAAACAATTTTTATTCTTCCTGATTTTGTTTTGCTTCAGATTAGATGAATATTAAGTTTTATTCCAGTAAATAGTTTTGCCAAACGACAAAAAATCCCTCTGACAGCTCTTTTGAATAGAGAAGTAGCATGTAAGATGCATCTGACAAGTTAAGCAGCTTAGCTCGGAGAGTTTTTTCTTTTAAATATTCAACTATTTATACATGAATTGCAACATGGTTGTGTCATTTGCCAGAGGGGATCCTGTCTCATCATTGAGATGAAATATTTCTCAACAGCAGCACCAGCAGTAGTTATTAAGGTCAACCTATTTCTGTGTGTTCCTCTCACTGAGGTTTTCCGTCAGTCATTACTAAGCGACAGAATGTGTTTTATTGAAAATTACTAGCTTTGATTTGCTCTTTTGTCAGTCTGTTTACCTGTTAATGGACTTAAACAGAAAATTTGACATCAATTTGTCTAAAAGATGCTGTAGAAGCTGTTCTCTCACAGTTCTCTCTCTGCTCTTCTTTTGACAAGACAGACTCCTAAAACCCTAAATTTCCATCTCGTCATTAGTCTGTAAAAGTTATTTACTTGATTCAGGGTGGCTGTCATTCTATTTTACACTGTACTCTCTCCTAATCAGGGGCTTAACTGCGTCAAATCCAATTACCCTAATTGGATGTTTGTTCGTGGAGACTATAATAGGTAGCTGTTTTCCTTTTTTTTATAGAAACTCTGTTGACAATTTAAAACCTGGTTATGTTCTTGAATTGCTAAAAGTTTATTTTCCATTTGTTTATCAGTTTCCCAAACTTTTCCTACTTGAAGTGACAAGAAGTTTCCAAGCCTTTTGGATTAGCTGTGATCGCTGTTTCTTGGAAATGGGTTTAGCATTTGGAAGAGTTTCAGTAATGAGAGATATGCTGCATTTGAAACTCTTACAACCACACTGCTACATGAATTAGTGCTTATGTTTCATGATACAGTACTTGTTGTTTGAAATATTTAGTTTTGTGTACTTAGATTAGCTTATACTAGGAGGCCTTTTTGACTTATCTTAAATATAGTTTCATAGGACTCTCTTGCAAGGCATTATCATATAATTTCAATGCCTAAGCATCTTTATTCTGCCTTGATAAGTTAATAGATTACCCTGCTGATGAGTTCACA
This sequence comes from Thalassoma bifasciatum, assembly GCA_008086565.1. Classification (NCBI taxonomy): domain Eukaryota; kingdom Metazoa; phylum Chordata; class Actinopteri; order Labriformes; family Labridae; genus Thalassoma; species Thalassoma bifasciatum. Next base: position 2,140,689 of record RPOG01000011.1, on the reverse strand, counting down.
AAAGAATTTAATCTTTCAACCTGGGTTTCAGTTGTGTATCCCTGCGTCTCTCTGCCTCTCTAATGCGTCTGTGCTCTGCTCTGCTTGTTAGAGAGTAATGACTTCTATGAAGTGGCCTCTCTTCATGTGTTGTCAAAGAAATTTGTAGCAGGGTGAAGGATCCAGAGAAGAAGGAGGGAGTATTGGGGGAAGGCAGGGGTACACTTTTAGCACAACAAACTCATTTGCATGTAGCTGACATTTGTTGCTTCAGTAACTTCATCTGATAATGGCCTTCGCTGCCGATCGTAAAGCATACTTCTTAATTGTGTGTTGCCAGGCAACACTAGGTTTCGCTGGTAATCAGAGATAGATAATCTTCACGTTTAAGGGAAGGGAAAGAGCGGAGCCCTGCGTGCAGTGTTGTGCATTTATTCCTTGCACTTGTTACTCTCTTCTTCAGCAGCCATTTTCAGTTTGGAGCAGGAGAAAATCGAGTGGAAAAAAAAATAAGATGTCGTGGAGCACTTAATGAAAACATTACTCTAAGTCTCTTTCCATCTCGCTCGCTCTCTGAACATCTCAAGAGATTGCTTCTCATTTTTGTGCAAAGGCTCGAGCACACAAGTGAAGAGCCTCTCTTATTACATGCATGGTGTTTTATGTTCAAACATGCATATTGATGAAAAGTTGACACATCACTCCTTTTGCACGCGCTGAATAAATCGGTTGTTCTTCTTACACAAACCAGCCTTCTCTTATCATCTTACATCAAAGTGTAAATTTACACACTGCCTCTGACTGAGGCGTTTTTGTGTAGTGGAAATCTTATTTATTCTCACAGTAGCTTTTTGAACACCAAGATGTGAGCAGTGGGGAAATGAGTAACTCCTTGAAATATTTATTTAAAAGGAGCTGGTGGGAGGGCCCTGTACGTGGAGTCCTCTCCACCAGGAGCCGTCTTGGTTGGCTAAAGCTATAAGTACTGTTAATAATGGCATTAAACGGTCGAGTCGAGCTTAGTTGCAACAGTTCCCTCACAGAGAGCGCCGTGCAGCACTCGCATTGGCCATGGAGTTGTCCGTCAGTGGCATCCAGCAGAGCAGCACAGGTGGGTAAACCTAACTTCCGATGTCACGTGAAACAGAATAGCCAACCCCGCTCGCTAGAGGTGTGATTGGCTAGTTGCCCTCGATGTGTGTGTCCTCGGTAGATTGACCAAGATGGAGGCTTGCATGTTCCCCACAAATACCAGCACGTGATTTCCTTTTGGAGCTAATCCAGGGAACATCTTCAGCTGTGCTTTTCTGGGCTGTAGAATAAGTAGATGAAGTGTTGGGGGCAGGGCTCGGAGGGAGATGAGTGACAAGAACTTGGCAACTGCTTCCTTGAAGCCATATTGGAAACGCCAGCTCACCTGTTTAAGTCTGCTTTCTCTGCTTGTATCCACTCATTCCTGGCAGACCCTTTTTCCTCCCTTTCTGACAGGAAGCCATCAGTGTTGCTGCTGACAGTTATGTAACCTTCTAGTGCATTGCTCCCGTGGGGGGCTGAATGGGATTTTAATTTCCCAGCCTGTGTTTGGAAGGACATCCACGAGGAAGCATGCCTAATGTGCTCTCAGCTGTCCTTGGCTAAACTGCTTTGTTCAGGTGTCTGACATTGATTTCAGAGTATACTCCTGCCTGTTTTCCACTAGCTTATCAGGAGGAAAACATTCCCCACGTGTCAGTGAGGCCTTAAACGCTGCGTGAGGACACTGTATTATTTTGTGCTGGTATTCTAGAAACAAGTTAGCATCTGTTTCCCTTTTCAACCACTCTGATTTGAGCTCCAAAGCATCCGTGTCTTATGATGTATGGACGTGTGTGTGGGTTGGTGGAAGACACACAATGCTGCTGTCCTCCCCACCCCTCACGCTATACTGCCACAGATGTCCCTCACTCAGCAGCAGGAAGTGTTTGTCTTCATCACAGACCAGCTGAATGTGACAGCAGGACATGAGGACATGACCTTAAGTTTCCTTTATTTGTCTCTTTCTTCCTTTGGGCTTGAAGTGCATATTTAATCAGACAAAGTATGAGGGAAGTGATGGGATAATGGTTTAGGCAAGACAACAAAGAGTTTCTGTAGCAAAAAAGTACAGAGCCTGACCTTTGAGAGCCAGTCACCTGACCCTTCTTCAAGCTGGTCTTGTGTTTCATTCCCAAAACTTACGGAAGACAAAAATTTAACCCTTTACAAGCAACATGTGGAAATATATTCAGTTCAGTAATGTCAGAAAGTCAAAGTGACTTGGAGCACTACAGCCACCGGCCATCCATACTATGCCCAAGCACACTTCAACCCTAAATTCCACTTAGTTGGGCCATTGTGACTGCAAATGTGCCATGCTCAGGCTTTGGCACACTTTCCTGGCTTTGGCACAGTTTGAGGAGGTGAACTATGGCGTGATACGCTTCATATACAATCACAATCATGCAAACAAAATGAAGACATGACGCGTAATACATGACCTATAGTTGCGACGATCATTCTAATCAATAGCGAAGGGCCTGAGGGCTGTGTTGGACCAAACTGACTGAACATAAGTCAAAAAGTAACTTAAGGAGTTGCTGTGTTTCTTGTGTTCTCCAATGGCCTACCCTAATGGGACCTCATCTTGTAAACAGAGGCTTCATAATGACGTTGGTGGACCATACATGTGCCTTAAGTCTGGTTCATGCTAGTGTAGTGTGGCCAATTGTGATAGGACGTAGGTAGGCCAGTTGTGCTTGAGTATAGCAGGGTATGGATCAATCCGGCTTTAGTCAAACAATGTGCATTAAAAACTTCTGAGATACGCAGGTTGAATTTATTTACTTTAAACTTTTAAAGCACAGTTTGGACTGTTCTCAAAACTGTCTCCAAATATGGTCAGCGATTGGCCTTGGAATTCTTACTTTACAAATTATGGATATAGTTTATTGGCACAGGATTGAAAACATCGATATCCTCCAAAATCATACAAATTATCACAGGTCCCCAGGTGAAACTAATTCCTTAAGAACAGGTCTGATAACATGAATTTATTTTGTCTCTAAAGTTCTGAAGTACAGACTCAACAGCACAGAAACTCCTCTCCTTGTGCTGGATTTTGACCCTGTCCTTACTTGTTGTTTCTGCTGCGTTAATGGGTTAAAGGCTCTTATTGTGGAGGGCTTACTTTACCTGTCTAGGAATAGGCTGAGAATTAGAGGAGTGAAATCCTACTAGCCATCTGTGTGTTTGTGCGTGCAAGACTGCAAGCATGAATCTGTATGTTCGTGTGTGTGTGTGTGTGTGTGTGTGTATGTGTGGGTGTGTATGTTGTGAGAGGATGCTACTATTCAGGCATCACGTGTGAGTGGGAGTGTGTGTCATCCTCTGTAATCCTTCTGATATGAATGAGTGGAGACAGACAAGGGGTTTTGGACTACATGGCAGCGGTCAGGGGTTATTACTAGGAAGTAGCTGTAAGTGATGAATTTTGTTGACTTAGCATTTTATTTTGAAGCTGATTCCTTCAAATTGAAGATACCGACATAGTGATGGCTTAACTTCAAGTATAGTTTTTTAAATGTAAATACAAAACAGTGAGTTAGATTTTCTTGCGGTGCTGTATAAACCTGTAATCATTGCTGCCTTTCAGGCTTATCTGTCAGTGTGTCTCCAGTTTCCCGAGAAGCTGGTAAATGTTACATGAACTATCTGCTGCTCCATCTCCACTCGGCCTCTGTATTGTTTGTGTCTCTGGGGAAATATGGCCAGGAAAATCTATTTTTCCACTGCAGTACTTGTTTTTTTTTCTGGGAAAGAAAAAAAACAAGTGAAAGAAAAAATGTAGTGAAGCCCCCTCTCCTCCTCTCCACTCCTCGCCCCTCCCTCGTGCTTTCTCATGGTTGATCTTTCCAAACCATTGGTTGTGTTCACAGAGGGATTAATGGTTCTGCAAAGCCCGCCAACCCGTGGAGGGGACAGGGCCTTTAAGCGAATGAGGAACAGCTGGTCTCCTCCTGCCTGTGACAGCTTGAGTGTTTCAGTGTGTGTTTGTGTGAGTGTGCGATATTAGCAGCTGACCTTTGATCAAGGGTCAGAAGTGTCATGGCCAAGAAGTGGGTCTTGTTTTTCTTTTATGTACTGGAAGAGTGCTGCTGCTACAGATAACCAGTCTGCTGAAAATTTAGGAGCATCACTTCAATCTGTGTCTAATCAAATGAGTCAAAACTCCTTCACATCTGACTTTATTTATGAGACACATGCGGGAAAAAAATAAACATCACTTCAGAATCATTAATAATGTTTTCTGAGTGTCTGAACATCTGTTTTGAAAGCGACTGTTGGATTGGGGCTCGAAGTTTCCGAGTGCTGAATTTCATTCTGCATATCACGATTCCTAAAAAACATTACTCGTGTGGTAGTCTTAGAGCAGATATTGATTAGTGTTTCAAGCAGTCATTGTCTTTTATGTGATGATTTTCACGCACAAGCATCTGAACAATCCACATTTGCATTGTAGCTTTAAGATCCTGTAAGTTTACAAGTATTAACTAATGTGTGAACCAGTGGTTATGCAAAATAAATTCCTGACAGGATGAGAAAAACTCAGACAGAAAGTGGGAGTCTCATTCACCTTGAAGGGATTTTTGATTCGATTTCCGGAAAATAAACAACAAAATAAATAAAAGGCAAACAAGCAAGATAAATGAGGGAATATAATGGGGGGGTGAAATACATGTACTGATATAGACTTAAAAAGAAATCATTATTCAACCTCATTTCCAAAAAAGTTGGGATGCTGTGTAAAAAGTGCTGATTAAAACATATTTTGATTGTTTTTGATTGATTAAGGGATGTAACTGATCATATTGCAGAAAAAACATCAAAATTTGAAAAGTGACTCTGGAGAATGTTTACAAATGGATTTCTCTCTACATATGATACTTTTCACCTGACTTTAAGGATGCAGTGACAAACATAGTGGTTTACTTAAGGGGCTTGTAGCCCATGCGGTGACTTCCACTACAGAGTCATATCTGTTTTTCATGCCAGTTTCAGTGGGGTATACTTCACAAACCTTAAACTTTTGTCTTTTGATTTCAACATTTTACTGTATCCCAACTTCTTTGGATGTATTTTTAGCTGATGTTTTAATTGTACAATTCTTACGAGTTGTTCTCAGCTTTCAGGATTACTTTTTTGTATAATGAAAGCACTTCAAGAATTGATATTTAGAGTGTAAAAGGAGGAGTTATGAAATGGACAAAAAAATGCACCGTTAGAACACGATGAATCAAATTGATAACAGCATCTGCGTCTGTGAAGGTATAAAAGTATGAAAGTGTTGCTGTGAAGCAGTCAGCTGAATAGAAACTTCTGTCACCTTTGCCCGGTCTGATCTCTGCTTTCCCACAGGTCACTGCTGCTCACTAATGACTAGATATGAGAGAGTGTTTATGTGCCACTATCTTCTGATGCCATGATTGGTGCGGGGTATCTCCTGGTTATTTGTAGTGATCACATTGTCATGTTTATTCTACCAGTCTCCCTGTCCTGCTCTGTTTTGTTTACAGGGTAGCAACGATAGTGGCCGCCGCCACTCTCTGTAAGAATGGCAGCACTTTGATATAATCTCCCCAATTATCCGTCGCCAGTTCTGCCGCGTATTATTCTGCTCTCCATGGCAGCTGGGGAGGAGATTGGTTTTTGTGCACGTCTAACAGCAACAGCTGCATCCACTAAATCAGACAACTACCTCTGCACACCTCCCCGATCCTTCTTTTTTGTGTCCCTCCCTCCCCCCTTCTTTCTGTGTCCCTCTCTCTCTCTCTCAGTGGTGGGCAGGTCACCCTGAATTATTCATCAGTGTGAAATGAAAAAGCTCATGGATATTGAATATCCCCTCTGAAGTGGTGGCCAACCTTGTGTGTGTGTTTTTTTTCTCCTTCTTTTTTTCTGTGTGGCTGAAAAGAGTAAAGAGCGGCGGATCTCATTGCCAGGGTATTTCAAAGGTTAACCGATTGCTTTACCTCGCGCACATATTTACTTTCTTCATGGTCTGCAGCCGGGCAGGAGGGGTTCAGGGAGATGAAGAAGAGGAAGATTGAGGAAGAAGGCTGATGAAAAGAATAGAAATAAGACAAAGCAGGAGAGTAACCTGTGTTCCTCTGAATATTTTTCCTTCCCACAGCTGATTTGCCACCCTCCCTCGTTGCATGTTGTGAGGCCTGTTCCTTCCTGGAACGTGTGCGACTGTGGTTGTTTGTGGTCGTCCCGATCGACCGGTTGTCATTCGTTTCCCTCGCGGCCCACTGTGTTCCTCCATTGTCCTCATGCCTAGTCTTTTGTCCTGCGGTTTGATCTGCGGCCCGCGCTGCAAATCAATGCTACTGGGTGCCATTCACTCAGCTTAGCAGCCAGCAAACACAGCGGGGACTCTCTGAAAGTCTCCCATGTGAGAACATATAAAACAGGAAGCCAGGAGAAGGAGAAAATCCTTCCAGCTCCAGAGCTCTCAGTTGTTTTAATACATATTTAAGAAATTTCGGTCACATCAGAATATTTTTGCATTATTAGTGTCTTTATTTGTGTAACGAGCGAGCTGACGGCTGCTTCTCTGCAGGACCTAAAAATCCTCCGCTTGCCGGAGAGCAAATGCTAAGATAATGAATAAATAAATACATAAAAACTACTCAAGGGCTGATCCCTCCTCCCCTGCTTGGTATGTTCCACATGCTAATAGGACACAGTGTTTTATTTGCTCAATAATATCCAAGAGAACAGCGCTGCATTAACCCCACGTCGCCCTCATTGGCCATTATGTTCTCTCTACCCTCTCTTTACCCTTTCAGTCCATTTTCCTCCATTCCCAGTTTCTACTGCAGCGTAGACAATTACTCAGGAATCCTTTTAAGAGTTTCCCCAAGGTGTACAAAGAGCACATGTGCCTGCAGGAAGCAGTCAGGGGTTTCACTGACTAACCTTTTCCAAAAGTATTCTCGACATATCGTAATGAGCGACGACTGGAGAGGAAGGAATGCTGTTTTGTTCTCTGAGGTATTAAAAGAGTAAATTTGAGAACATTGTGTTACTTGCAGGTAATTACACCTCTGCTTTGTGAGAATGCATGTATACACATACATTTAAAAAGGTTCTCCAACACCATCACATTGACCCATCATAACTTTATGATCCCTGACAGGTGAAGGGAATCACACTGATTACATTGAACAGTTAGATATGTCAGGCATCAGGTTAGCATTTGGTCTTTTGTAGCTGATGTTTTAGAAGCAGAGGGAGAGGAAAAGCCTCTGGATGTGAGAGATTTTTAAAAGGGTTAGATTTTGATGACTAAGCTGGGTCATCTCTCATGGTTTGGCCCATGAAGTCTGATCCAACAGAAGAGAGAGAAACCAGTCGGGGTTCCCATGCTGACCTCTGTCCCCTGATTCTGTGTTTGTCAGGTGGTCATAATGTCATTGCTGATTGGAACTTTCCTCACAGATACTGACTGAGGACGTGTTCACACTGGCCAATCATGCCATGCTTGAGCACTCTTCACCCCCAAAGTCCAGCTTGTTTGGCCAGTGTGACCACAAGTAAACAGCTCAGGCGCGATTCACTTCTCTGCTTTGGCACAGTTCACTTCTTGCACAAGCACACAGCTGCCATGTGTTCATGATGCATAATCCATGATGCGAGAACACCACGACCACTCTCTCGACGACCATACTGACAACCAGCCATACTGATATCAGAACCAATAATGTTCCTGTTACAGATACCAGCACCTATGTTGATATTGATACTATTTCAGATACTGGCTCCAATATTAATCAGAATCAGAATCAAAAATACCTTGCTAACCCCCAGAGGAAATTCAGTGTTACCATAGCTCTTAATACAATATGATATGATATGATATGATATGATGATACAATACAGCAGTAGGAAAAATAAATGAGATAGAGGTTACAGGCATATACAAAGATACTAGTACAAAAAGATACTGGTATCAGAACCAGCTCTTGCACTTATCTATATAAATTCATCCTGTTACTTACATAGTGCTATTAATCCACACAACGTTACCACCGCAAATACTGGCACAATACAATACGGGGCTTAGATAAATACTGTAATTTAGCCACAGTGGTACCGTCAAAAATTGCTGGCACAGATACAGATACTGGTGCCAATGAATATACCAGTACTATACCTTATGCTGGTTCTGATACAGATTTTGGCAATTTTATAGATTATGGCATAAATGCATGTACAGGTGCCAATATGGCGACTGTTTCCAACACCCATACTCTTATTGACAGCACAAACATCCCTATTGTTATGAGATAAAAGCCCTGAAGCTCCTGTCGAATACATACCAGTGTGACAGTCAGAAAATAGTGTCAGTTTTCAGGTCTTCCAGGTGTCATATCATGTGACCACAATACACTCCTGTTACAATGACTTTGAGCTGACAGTGAGTCCACTGGAGGAAGTGTGAAATATCACCTGTCAATGTGTAGAGAGTCTGGTTTTTAAGTGGGTGGGAGTTTGTTTCCTTAGGGAGAAGAAGACATTGGGGTGGGGGTTGTGATGATGAAAATGACTGTAACTCTTCAGCTAAGTGAGCTTTAAAGGCTGTTAGCAGACACCTCGTAGTGTCTGATGTCTGACTCCTCGCTGACAGGACCTCGTGACCCTGCTGTATTTATTGTAATGGAGCACAGCTGGGCTGCTGCTTCTATGGGTTAATAGCCATGTGACAGCTTTCGAGGTGGGGGGGATAATGTGTGTGCATGCATTTTATTTACTTGTGCACTCTGCTGAGTGGTACGCAGGGGCCACACTCGGGAGGGTGGGACTCTCTGCTGCGCCTCGGCTCTCTCTGCCAGTCCAGATGGCTCCTGTCACCGAGGGAGGAGGAGGAGCGATGGAAGGAAAAAGAGGAGAATGAGGGAGATGTGAGTCGCCCCTTAACAGCGCCAGAGTGGCCTGTCCCCAGAGTCCCCACATCTGGAGACCACCTGCAGCTGGCTCAGGCCGCTTCCTCCATCCTCGTCCCTTTCCCTCTCACACACGATCTGTTTTTCCAGATGGGGGAGGTGTATTTGGTCAGGCAGTGATTTGTGCCCATATTTCAGCAACTTTAAGGAGGGAGCGAGCGGAGGAAGGATGGAGGGAGCAGTGATATAGTGTCAGCGGCGTGAAAGCATTGTAAAATATCATTTTATTTTATGACTGCACCAGCCTCCAGAGTTGTGGCTTTCTCATACTTGTTATATTTCTTCTTTTATTCCTCCCTGAGTAAAAATGCAGAGTGAGAGTGTTTCGCTTTTCTTTCCTTTCACTGTTGCTGCAACTGATCCAGAGGCCACAGGGGGGCTGTTCCTGCCTGGAAAATAAAGCCTGCTCGCCCTCCGCGGCTCCCCCTAAATAAAATACTCTCATTTGCATTCCCATGCTGTAATTTAGCCCTCCTCCCTTTCTTTCTCTTCCTCTTTCTCCTTTACCATCTCTCCATCCCTCATCCCTGCATCTTTTCAGACCAGGTCCTTGTGGTTCTGCAGGGATTGGAACGTGGGAGGGACAAAAGAGGAGGGGAGGCAGAGAAAACAAAAGCAGAGAGCTCGTGTTGACTCAGGGTTGTTATCTGGACCACTGCTGAGGGGGTGGGGGCTCTTGTGTACATATGTGTGTATTTCTACATACATGCCTAAGGGGGTATTTACCCTGGCTGCTGCTGCCATGGCAGGTGCCTCTCAGCGGATAAACCTGGGCCTCCTAAATAAATATTCACCATGGGGAAATTGGAGTTTTTTCACCAGGTACTACAAAACTGCTGCTCTCCTTCTCTCTTTTCTCCACCAGCCAACTGTATATCAAACATCTAAGCCTGAAATCCCAACAAGAAGTGTCACAGAGCAACTGGACTTAATGTTTGAATCACTTACTGCTCAGATGTTTAAGGTTTAAACCAACCTTGGTTTATCTGACAAAAAAGGGAGCAGAGAAGGGGATTGAAGACACTTTACTTCGGGAGCAACTTGCTAAAATTTCAAGCTGGACAGTTTGGTAAAGCTGCAGAGTTTTCCCTCTCAGTATCCCCAAATGTATCACTTCTTTCTTGATTTGTTTCTGCACCAAGTTTCAGGAGAGGTTTCCTTTTCCTCCAGTAAGACATGAAATAAGGCTATGCCACAGACGCATTTTATACTAGCAATACCCAAATTAAAACAAATTATACTCATCATCCCCTGCACTTTTCAAAAGTCACTTCTGCTAATAGTTATTGTCCCCCTGTTTTTCGAAACAAGCTGATGCCCTTGTTTGTCGATATTAGAATGACTCATTGCTGACATATATTGTCAATATTTTTTCATTGAAGGCCCAAACCTGAGGTCATATGTTTTGACTAAGCTGTAGCGAGTCACTCGCTACCAGCAGGTGTTGTCGCTTCTGCTACAGTTCTTTCATCTTTAAGTTCTCTTAAAAAGATCAGTATAACTTAATGGGGCATCCAACTTAAATATATCTAAATAATGCATTAAGATATATTGCTTTACTACCTGGATATATACAAACACAGAAGATAGCTTGATAGATAGGAGATTGATGGTGTGGCAGGGTTCAGTGGCATTTTAAACTAGAAATGTGACTCATAACCTTAAGAACTGAAGGTTTGTAATGACATATTAGGCAGAAAATTTGACATAGTTTATTATTCCAGTTAAACAAATTGAAGCTATCCCTGGTGGCTTCTATAGCGGTCATACCATGGCGAGAAAGAATGACACAATGTTTGCAGGATACCTCATTTACCTGCAGGAAGTCAAGTGTATGTTTCTTGAGTTTCTCTTAAGTGGAAACGTGATGCTGCAGGTGCTCACTGGGCTGGTGAGTGTAATCGTGTAGCTGAGGTCAGAGCAGTGGGCGTGTGCTGCTGCTGGCACTGAGCCATATAGGAGGAGCCCAGTTTAGAAGTTGTTTACAAACAGTTATGCAAATTCCATCATGACCCTACCTTTAAAAGCAAATACGGAAAATGCCTGCAGAGTCTGATTCATGAGTTCATTCTCTGCAAATGTGAGCACACAGGTAAATCTATTTAAGTGATCAGTCGAATGTGATATGGTTAAACAAACTTTTCATCAAGCACATTTGCATTTTCAACAGTTCATGAGTGATGTGAAGTTTGGACATGTCAGGCTGATTGTAATTCAAGAAAAGAAAGTTAAAGAATACAAGAAGTTGAGCGTACTAAATATCTACCATGAAAACTATCAGAGAAACTCTCCAGGGTCTATCTGCTCCTGGGCTTGACCCAAAGCCAGTATGTGAAACACAGCCCTGAACCTCTGCTCTTAATGTGGTCAGCTGAAGCCTCGTCTCCTAACGGCAGGTTTGCTCACTCCACCATTCGCTTTCTTAAAATCCCTTTAAGTGCTTTAGGGGGATTTAACAAGCCTCTAACATTCAGCGTTCTCTTAGCAGCAGAGTTTCAGCGCTCACAGGAAAAGGGCGCTTACAGTATAATTAGGCCTGTTAAAGAAGAGGGCTCCCTCTCAGCGCTAAATCCACACGGGCTGTAAGGAGGTTCGGGGCCATTTGTCGGGTCCTCCAGAGCGTGACCGCCTGCTCTTGATGTCTCACTGTGCTAAAGGTCAGAGCTGTAAGAAGTCGGGCAGCAGGAGAGAGAAATAGGAGCGTTCTCTGGTTTGAAATAAAACATGTTTTTATGCTTCAAAGAGAAAACATGAACCCTGGGTTTATTGCCTGTAAACACAAAACTGAAAATGGTGTCAAGGATCATCATCTTATTTAGAGTCAAACTCATTATTATGCAGAAAAATATTCTGATTCATTTTCAAAAAGGAGTTTAGTTAGAAAGTAAATCAACCTTTATTGAACTGTCATGACTTATTTTTATGGTTTCCTTCTTTTTGATGTGAGAAAATGAGTTAGATGACTGGATACAACATAAAATAAGGACTGACAGTAAATGCGTAATAATTTGTGAGCACTTTGCACAGCAGGCTGTGTCGTAATAAATGGGTGTCTAAGGTGTGGTTGTGGCTCAGCTGAGGGGCGAACAGATGTAGCCTTCAAAGCCGGTTTACACCCAGAGTCTAGCTGCTCTACATCTGAAAGAGGAAGTGTGTGTTTGTGTGTTTTGAGGGGGGGGGGGACCTGCTGTGCCATTCTGTTCTCATTAGTGTTCACTTGCCCCCTTCAAACATGTAACGACACGCAAGTCGACTGCTGGAGTCAAGAGCGTGTAGCTGTTCGTTCTCTACTGAGCCTGTGGCTGCTCGAAACTTGTCGCCTCTGTCCAGATACCAGATACCTGATACCTGATTGTAAAACATGGCTGCATCCTTGAAGGGTGAAGCCTGAAGAGAAGAATTATGTCAAGGAACTTCCAAACTTCTCTCTAAAAGAATCAATGCATGTCCAAGAAATAAGTGGAAAGACACCTGAATCCACTTAAAAACTGGTCAAACTTGATGAGTTCGAAAGTTTCACATTCAAAAATCCAATAACAAACTAAATGAGACGTCTGTCTTAATCATCAAAAAAAAAGATGAGTAGTCGGGTGCATAGCTTTGTAATGAAAGCACATTATGTGTACAGAAAATGCAATAACCTTGCAATATGTCCACATTATGAAAGACAGAAAGCCGATATTAAAGAGGGGGTGTTCCTCTCTCCAACATTTTATTAATTGGATTTATATACACCTTTATCTAACCAGATAAAAACCCATTGAGATCAGGATCTCTTTCACATGGGTGACCTGGCCAAGAAGTTGCCAGCACAGGTCATAACAACAAGTTACGTATCAATGCTTGATGTTCAAACCTAACGTCTGCGATTTTTCAAACCACTACTAATTCATATGTTGTAGAAAATCTCTGAATCTGCCTGTAAACTGCTCAAAGTGGTACGTTTTTAAGAAGAAATCTTCACAAGATCTTCTCACTAGTTACTGAGAAGTTGAGGTAATTGCGTCAAGGCTTTTTTATCACTTAGTGTGGCGTCCGTTGGTGTCTGTTCCCACACTGCAGGGGTTTGTTTATCATAAACCCACATCTACCAGAGCAGACGCATCAAGCATAAACCAAGCTGAAGGCTCTCTTAACTGATTTCCGACACATTTGAGGGCTGGACCTCAAGCATTGCGGTCTGTACATAGCTCTGCCCAATCAGGAAAGAGGAGGTTTGTGGAGCAGAGAGCCTTAAAGAGACAGAGCCTAAAATTAAGTGTTTTAGACAAGCTAAGATTAAGGTGTGTGTGAGAAAAATATGGCTTTTTTGAGCTGTAAATCATCTAAAGCTGACACGGGGAAACCAAAGCGACAGTTTTGAGACTTTTTATAAAAACCATAATACTCCTTTTTATCTGCAGTGGGATCTTGTGTCACTCTTCTCACTAAACCTTATCTCTACAAGTTCTGATGTTGCCTGTACCTGACTGGAACCAGCCAGCTGAGGTCATATCTGTCGCAAATATTACCAAAAGGTCTAAATACTTTTAGTTGAACGTAAAATGAAGTGCAAAAAAATCTGTCCTTGGGTGCCATTCAGTTGTAACCAGAACTAGAAAGCTCTTTTAGGTGGTGTCACTGACATTTTTTTAGCAGGTGGTAGAACTCAGAGATAATCTTAATCCACTTGACCTTTTTGACCTGTAGGTTTGGCAGTTTTTTGTATCTATCCACAGAAACTTTGGTATTCTTAAACACACCCTCCATTCTTCTTCTTCTTCCTTTTAAACATCCCCCACCTCACAGAGCGGCTCTGTTTTTTGCAAAGCTGTGATCTGCCACGTTCCATATTAACATATTGCTGTCAGTCAGCTCCCCCTCCTCCTCCTGCACATCCTCTAATGTTATTGAAGATAGAAAGATCAGAGGGGCAGGCGTATCCCCACACTCCATCAAGAGTGTGTGTACGTGTGCGTATACGTGTGTGTGTATGCGTCTGGTCGGCTGGCTGGCAGGAAGTGGGGGCTGCTGCCTTTGATGGTCACACTCCCTCAGATGTGTCACTGGTGCAGACGGCGGCTTGGCCGACACGCCGTCTCCTCTCATTTTGGCTGAGAAAAAACTGCACAGCTGATGGTCACCTGAACACACACAGGCAGAAAAATAGTGCAGCGGCCTCACATCAGGCTGTTCCACCTTTCCACTTTACTGTCAGTGATAATCGCTCCTGGCGTATGACCGTGCCGACTCTTTGTCTATTGGTCTCGCCTGTCATGCAGCCAGTTAGGTGTGTGTATGTGTGTGTGTGTGTGTGTGTGTGTGCATGTGTGTGTGCTGGTGCATCGCCGTGCTCTGGCCGCGCTGCAGAATTGCAGGGAGGCTCCGGTTACATTGTTATTCTAAACAGGGGTGTTTTCAGCCGCTCGTCCTCGCAGTCGTTCAGCAGAGCGATCTGTCAGTTGGCTCCCCTCCCTCCCCTCCTCTCCCCTCCTCTCCCCTCTTCTTCCCTCCAGGGACCAAACTGTGAACTTAACACACTCGGCTCTGATGACTTCCCTGATGGTGCGAAAAAACAGCCAACTCTACAGCTGTAATGTTATTGCTGGAGCGGCTTGAATGTTGCATTGTTCTTCTGGTTTAAAATGTGTGTGCAAGGGAGGAGAGAGTGTGTGTATGTGTGTGTGTCACTATTCCAATCTCTTCCCCAGTAACCCAAAAAAAATGCCAGGGTGGGGTGAGGTTGTGGGGGAGGGTTTGTGTGTGCGTGCATGTAAGTAAGTGTGTGTGTGGTGTTTTGGGGTTGTGTCGAGGGTCTAGATGAAAGTGGAAAAAGAAGAGGAGGAAACCAAATAATCATGAGGATGGGGGGAGTGGGGGGAAGAAGCTGCGCGCAAACGAAAGCAAAAGAGTCTGTGTAAGAGAGAGAGGTAGAGAGAGGGGAAAAAGGGGGCAGGCGTTCTTAAAACACAGTGGAGTCCACATCAGAAATAAAACATAAAAAAGGGGAGAAGAAGAAGGAGGAGGAGGGGAAAAAGGGAGGAGGGATTGTGCTCAAGTGTGTTATGTGTGCTGATTCTATGAAGTGAACGCAGCCGGGGAGTAAATTGTGCGAGCCCGGAGAGCTCAGCGCTGCATGTTGGAGCTGGCACTTCTGATTTAGACAGGATTTTTTTCTCTCCTGCCGCAAGATTTTTCTCTGCCCCTCCTGGTTTATTAACAGCAAAGACAAAGGCGGGAAAAAAAGAGCAAAAGAGAGAGAGACACAGATAGAGAGAGAGAGAGAGAGAGAGAGAGAGAGAGAGAGAGAGAGAGAGAGGGAGGGAGAGACGTGTGAATAGATGTTGCGCAGCTGACAGGAGAGGAAGCAGCAGGGAGAGTTACATCCAGCCATCGCAGCCTTTTCTTCTTCTTTCTTCAGAGATTTTTTTCCTTTCCAAAAAAAAAGGACAAAAGCTTCGCCTTCCTCACCCTGCAACCATCCGATCACCAGCCTGCACGCCGCCTGAGTGTGTGTGTGGACACTGGAGTGTACGCTGCTCTCCCTCTCGCCCTTAAAGGCATGGACTGAAGATGATGCAGCCGGGTGCTTAGTGAGTGAGAGCTCAAAAAAAAAAAAAAAACTCCTTCCCCTCACCAACAGGGCCAGAGCAAGAGGAGCAACTCCAGGGGAGGGGGGAGGGGGGGTCGAAGGAAGGAGGAGGAGAGAAGAGGGAGAAGGGGGGGGTATAACCTCCTTGGATTATCGTGGAGGGTATTCCTCTTCCATTTTTTAAAAAATATTTCTTGCTTTTTCCCCCCTCTCCGCTCGCCTCAATCATCTTGTATTTTTCGCCGTGATGTGTAGTTCTTAAGCCGAAGAATGTGGAGGCAACATTTTCCAGGCAAGCAGCATGTTTCCTGTTTTCTTTTCTGGATGTCTAATAAAGTCTGGCATGTGGGAGGTGGAGGGGAGGGGAGGGTAGAGGGAGTAAGGTAGGTGGATGAGGGAGGAGGGAGTGGGGAGTGAGTGTGTGTGTGGGTGGGTGTGTGGTCGTAAAGGTAGTGGCGAGTAGTAGAACTGTGTTGTCGTTCTTTGAGGTGCGCCGCCTGTCCTGCCGCCACCACCGCCACAGCTGCTGCTGCTGCTGCTGCTGGTGCACTTGGCTGCGCTGCTTTTTTACTTCCTCTGCGTATTTATGGGATCTGAGCGCGCTCCGTAGCTCGGGGCAACGCCGGAGAATAAAAGAGCGGGAAAAAGAGACAGGGAGGTGGAAGGGGTGGGAGGTCAGCGGCGTGGATGCTGTTGACACCCACTTTTGTCCCGCGGTGGAGTGGGAGCTTGGCTTGCACACACACACACACACACACACAGGGTACCATTTAAAAACAGGCGTGCTCTCTCTCACTCTCTTGGCAGGGGACGGGTTGGTGTGGCGGGCAGCCGGGTGGTGACAGGGGTGGGGCACTGGCAGCGCAGGACAAGTGGCCTTTGTGTGCTACTTTTTGGGGAAGTGAAGGGAGGGAAGGGCTGCCAACAAAGGGCGCTTACACCCCCTCCTCACCCACCGTACCTCCCCCCTCTTCTGCCACTACAACTCATGCAGTGACCTCGTGCTGTCACTGGCAGATGAAGGGTCTGTGTGTGTGTGTGTGTGTGTGTAGATGTGTGTGTGTTGATGGCTGCTTGTGTGTGTGTGTGAATGTAGTAAATGAGTAATTCAGCCTCAGTAAACTAGAAGTACGACTCTGGCAGAGCGCCATATGAAAAGGGAGGAAACTCCAGCAAGGAAAACAAAGTGTTGTTTGACCCAACGGCACATCTGTGCATTATGCCAAGTCCTCTCTGTTACTCCACAGTCAGAGCTGCTGGCAGCCGGCCAACGCTGTGTGTGTGGGTTTCTATTCAGTTGTTGCCACATCCATGCTTGTGCAGATCTGTCTTTGCAACTTGTGCCTTTATGACGAGACTTTCTTTCATTTCTCATCATCATGAAAAAGTTTCGTTCGGATTTAATGAATTTGAACACAGAGTGAGACTCTTCTTTTCATTTGGAAACATCTTCACTTGATTTCTTCATTTTCCCAACTTTTTCCTCGGCTTGATCCTTTCACTCACTAAAATAAAACTCATTGCTTTGCTGAACTGCCAAAAACACGCAGTTTGCTCACAAATCTAAACGCTTGTCAGCAAGGTTTTTTTTCCACATCCAACAAATTATCTTTGGCCGAGCACAGATGCCAAATTGAAAGGAGCACATTAGCATCGCAGCAGCCAAGTTTTAGTTTGAGCTTTGGGCGAGTTATTGGGAGAATTATCATTAATTAGCTACAGCTGATATGATCGACTGCCAGGGCTGATCTAAACAGGACGTGGTGGCGATGTTTACGAATACAAGAGCAAACCTGGATTAGTTGTTGATTCCTTTTTGCTAATAAACAGAGATACCAGTCGGGTAAGTTGAGCTGTTTTCTCAATCAGATAATGATCTAAATGATCATTTATAATTCCTGCACCATTGACTACATCTGTCTCAAATTTGGCCAACTGAATCTTAAGGCCTTCGCCATGCTACCCTGCAAACCTTGGAGACATTTGTATCAAACTGTCACCGGTGGAAGCTTGAAACTTGGCGGAGTTGAGCCAGAGGCAAAACAAGATGTTTAATATACATTTTATAAGAGTGCATGGTAAAATGAAACACTCGCGCCCACTAAAAAACTTCCAGAGTCCACCACTCAAAGAAACAGCAGAAAACTGGAAAAATCCTAGAGCAGAATGGGATATGAAATCCACAATCCTCATACCCACTCTGAAACCCCTCGATCCCCTTAGTGGGCGGGCTCCTCCACTCTCCCACAGCCTCCTGACTGCATTAACCAGAGGATGTGGGTCATGTTTCAGCTCTGCTCACAGTGGCACAGTAAATGGCTGTAACTGTTGGTGGTCAGCAGCAGCAGCAGCCTTGTTGTCGAGAAGCAGCCACCTGCAAACAGCAGCTTGGGGTTGCTAGGTAACCGGTGGCAGAAGATGATGATAGTATTGTGCGCGGCTTGTCTGGTCTCTCTGAACCACAGAAGTGACATCTATGGCCATTCTCTCCTCTCTTTTCTTCACCTCCTATGTTTTTCTTTCAAACCACAACACAACTGCGTTTCCTGCTCTCTTTCTTTTCCCTTATTCTCTTCACGGAGGCAACATAAAACCGGCAGCAAAGGCCAGCGGTAGGAAGAAAACTCCCAGCCTTCTCTCTCCTCACATAATGGAAACTCTGGCCTCATCCCCCGGTGCGGCGCTCTGCTGCATCCTGCTGCTGCCAGACTCTGACTAAGTGTTGCTGGCTCAGGAACTGCAGCATCCAGCCCGGACCGAGGCCTGGTTCCACAAGTATTTGACTACAGGAATGATTAGAATTAAAATACTGATGACAGAGGGAGATTGGACTAAAAAAGAAAAACAAGTGGAAAGTGATGCTATAAATGCTAGGACGCCTTTTACACCAAGACCTAGATTTCCAAAATAAATTTCAATCTGACCCAGTTCTCATTTTGGACGATGGATGTGTGCTCTAATTGTGAAAAATGCTCTCCTGAGCTCTCCACCCTGTGTTCCAGAGACTTACATTGTGAACATGAACAACCAGCAGTGAATGAAACCAGTGTTTAAAAGCCTGTTTTTATCATCTGGAAACCAACATGATAGATTTAGCTGAGCCCTAAAGAGGAAGGGAGACCGCAAATCATCATGCATTAGCAATCAGGATGATGCAATACAAACAATGCATGTTTCATGTTATGATCTATAGTAATGATAAATGGCAGAATTGTTTTGACTCATAACATGATGGGCAACCCTTGAAGTGTTTCTTTCACACCTCCCTGCAAATGTTGTTTTCTGGATTTTATAGGCCAGACAGCGAGTAGTTTGTTGGAAAAACTTTGGATAAATCACTGAAAATGTTGGACGCAGCTCCGAATGTATCATCACATAGACCCCAACAAGGGTCTGTGTGTGTGTGTGTGTGTGTAGATGTGTGTTACATGTTTGTATCCCATTGGCAGGTAAACCAATGACAGCAGCTGGCTCCCCAAGTAAAAACCTCTCTCACACACACACACGCACACACACACACACACACACACACACACACACACACACACACACACACACGCACAGACTTCCACACATTTGCAGCCTGGCAACAGTTTAGCAACAAGCAGAGGAAGCGGGAACACAGAGGAAAGGAAATGAAGGGGATTAATTAATGGAGGAGTGAAATTAAGAGCACTCTGCCTCCTGCTGTTCTGCCCCCCCCTTCTCCCAACACTGCTCCAGCTACACCTCCAGCTCTCTATGTGCACATTTGTTGACATTTGATGCAGTGTAGTATATGTCATCTCATGTGTGCATCCCGGGTGTCTGTACTCAGACATCACAGCGGTCGTAGCAGAGTAGCAGCCTGCAGAGAGCGCGGCAGACCCGCTGAACACCATGTTTTATTTTTGCAAGTCGTCTCTGAATGAGCTGTTGTGGAGCTGTTCATACAAGAGAGCTGAGAGTGTCTGTCACAGTGGAGGTGTTTCAAAGCAATTTAACACAGAGAGTGTTTTTGATATTTATTGGTGTGTGTTATTTCTTCGCTCTGTGGAGAGACCTCTGAGACTCTAACAAAGCAGAGGAAAGATACTGAAGAGAAATTTGAAGGTTAGAGTGGTAAAATTCAAAAGGGCAGGAAACATGGATTTCAAAAAAGCATTTACTTGCTTCATGGACTAAAATATTTTTTGTGAAAGACAGCAGAGCAGATGCCAGTAACTATTGATCCAGCAGAAAAAACAAAATCATTTTATTTTCGTTTAACTTGTAAACGTTTATTCAAGATGCTTCAAACTTGATCGAATTTGGATAAAAAGTCGGATTCTTCTGTTTATCTTTTGCTGAAAAATCCAGAGCTTTGTTAGACGCCTCTTCATGTTAACTTTCAGCTTCAAGTTTTTTTCTTGTAAACTTTTTCCATCTTTATTCTTAGACAGTGCATTGAGCAGGAAAAAACATAGACTGTTCACTCGGGATAAGTATCGAGAACCGGCTCCTGTTAAGAATCAATAAGAAATGGTTCAATCCATCGACATCATGAGCTTAGCAGATAGATGACAGTTTCCCAAGAAAACTGATTCAGGACTTTTTGCTTGAGAAGCTGTAAAACTGAACACAAAGAAACGTACACAACTCTCTCATACGAGATTTCTATTCAACAGATACAACATGTTACATGTCTCTTAATGTACCAAAAGGGATATAGAAAAAATAGCACTAGCTTCTTTGCGTATGGTTAGCAAACATCGATATAACTTTAATTTTAAAACAGAATTTCAGCTGTCATCAAAGAAACATATCTCAGTAACTTTTTGTGAACAATACTCACAACTCAAAAATGTCAAAATATTAGCAGGTAAATGTTTCCAAACAGAAAGTGCAGACTGTTAGGTGGCCTATTTCAGTCAACAACACACAATACGATAATACTTTGACGTCATCTGATGTGTAGTTTTTACTCATTTGCATGTATTTAAGTCTAGAGGTGTTTAATTCCATTGACTAACTTTTTATTTTTTTGCTTAAAAACTCAATAAAATGTTATTGAGACAGTAGGAATTGACAAGGGAAACAAAGAATTGGATTGATAAGTGGAATCAATGAGGGCATTAGTATCGACAAAATCTTATCAATACTCACCCCTGTTTCGTTTTTTAGGTGTGAATATTCTTGGTAAAATAAAAAAAGACCCCTATCCGTAAATATTCAAGCCTGCAAGTTTCCTAAATTGTTACCTGTGAGACTGATATTCTGAATGCACGAATCATTCAATCAAATGCCACCACAGAAATAAGGTGATAGAAAGGGTGTCACGTATCCATCAGAATCGGGTGTGGCTGGTATTGTGCAACTGACAAACCCACCGGTCCTGGTTAAGACCGGTTTGATGTACATGCTGTCAGTTCAGCGCAGGGGGAGTGTTGCCTGTCACCTCCCTGCTTTCCCTGCCCGAATAAATCATCTCCTCTCCATCAAAATCAGAATCAATCCGTCATGCAGGAGGACACAGGCGCAGAAATGCTCTCACTCCAGCTCCTCCAAGAAGGAATGAAAGAAAATAGCTGGAAAGGAGCGACAGGATTGACAGCTGAGGTGAAAGGATGGCAGAAAGGAGGAGCGGTGACTGAAAGACCGCTGAAGAGTGATAGTAAAGGAGGAGGGGAAAGAGTGATCAGACACACGGAGAAGCAAATACATGTGAGCACAAACAGAGATGTCGAGAAGAAGAGCTGTCAGTAGATGCTATCATACAGACAGACAGGGAGATCTGTGAGAATACAACAGTGCAGCGAGTCGGTGAAATGCAGCAGCGGAAGAGTCAGTGAGAGGGAGATTGAAAGAGTGAGAGACTGAAAGGTCAGAGAGAAACCCGCTGGATGATTCATAGAGATCAGCCTGTCTAACTTCTGCCTGAGGGCTCGACGCTGCCTGGAACCGCTGCCTCACTCACTTCTCCTCTCACCTGCTCACCCACTGCTGTCTGTAATCTGTGTAAGCTACTAACGAGAGGCTTAAACGAAGCAGGGAGAAGGTTACAGGTGGTGCTGTTTGTTTCCTGAGAGGCAGAGATAGCGTAGTGTGCTGCAATCATTAACGTCTTTATCAATAATCTTGATGCAACCATTGAACAGTGCGTTTGGCCCTCTATGGCTCACTTTACTGCATACTGACAATGAAATGAGTGCTAGCTACAGCTGCAGCAAACCATTTCTGAAGCTACTCCAGTTTATCATTTCACAGATCAGTTGTTGGGTCAGTAAAATGTCAGAAAATTTAAGGAAATGTCAGTCAGTGTTTTATCCAAAGGCCACAATAGTGTCATCAGATTTCTTAGAAATTTCAGTGCTCAGCTTGTTATTTTCAGAATAAGAAGCTGAAATCAGAGACAATTCATCCCTGAAACCAGCAGGTTGATTGCACAAATTGTTGGTGTTAGAGTTGTCATTTTTGGTTTGATGATGCATGTTACATTTTTCAAAATAGACCCAAGGTTTGTCAGCCTGTTTGCATGACTTGACTGTAGCATTTTAGTTTAGTGGTGTTCATTATCACTTCAGTTATTTATTCTCCTATAATACCTTAGGATGTCTGAGCATTTCAACAACACACAAACACACTGCGACCAACTCGAGGGCGCTTGATATTAATTAAATTGATAATAGCACAGACAAGGGCCCGCACAATATTGTGGTGACAGTGATATTTTTGTTCTCCGTGATGTATCTCAGACAAAGTTAAATAAAACACCCTCTGTGATATTATCTACAAACAAATTTTCAAAATCCCTGCAATGTTACACACATTCATCACTCCCTCTCTCTCAGTCACTTGACCACTCATGCTGCACGCCACTCTGCCCAACCCTGATAACAGCAGGTGATATGACAGCAGGTGATATGACAGAGAGTTCTGAGAAGTTGCTCTAACTGTGTGAGTTGTTGCATGTAATGTGGTAAAATATATAAATAGATTCTCATTTAGATCTGTTAGTAATGTGACTGGGCGTAGACAGGCTACATAAACTTCATTGAAACATATTATATGCCTTGCGATATGAATATTGCACCTGCAGCCTTTACACAGACCATACTAAACCCTGATGTAGTTTAAATAAAAAGGAGAGAGATGCAAATAGAACTGACACAAGTACAGACATTTATTTTACTTTTTCAAACACATTTTGTGGTAAAGATAACCTTGCCTGTTACGGAAAAAACATTGATGCGCTCCTTCAAATAAAATATTTCACTATGTTTTTTAAGAAGCAGTTCAGTCATAACAGCTCATTGCAAACAGAATCATTATTTGTGTGCAGTAGGTTCAATTTGGCGGTATGGCTCTTATCTCTGCCCTTCCATGTTTACGCCAACTGCCAAAGTGAGAAAACACCTCCACTCCCTTTCATCTGCAATACCATAAGTGAACTTCACCTAAAGATATGAGATTTCAAGTTGTGTTAAATTCTTTTTTTTGTCTAACTAGTGTGATTTAACTTTTATCAGAACTCTTGTTTAGTTTCCGTTGGCTGCCTTTCTTGCACCCTTGCCAGTCTGCAACAGAGTCTGCCTTTTCTGCCCAGCTGCCTCCATCAATATTCAACATGCTGTCAGTCGCAGATGTGGCACAGACAGCCGAGTCGCCACGCCTCACCTTTCCCTCACTGTTGTGTCACCATTCTCTTACCGTGAGATGCTGTTGTTTGTTGGTAGCAGGATAGTGGGAAGGAGGCGTCTGTCAGCAGAGAAAACATGTCCTCCACCCATCGCACTGGAAGTGTGTGGGGGGATACGGGGGTCAGGCCTCAGAGCTTCTCGCCAAAAATAAGTCGCACCAAAATCTGACGGCCTGTTAAGGGGTCACAGTGACAGTAGGTTGATGATGGGATGACATTCGCTCGTATCTCTTTCACTCCTGGAGGCTGTTCTGCTGGACTGCTTACTTTCTGTCGTTTATGTGCTCTCTCGCTCTCTCTTCTTCCCCTGATATGCCTCCAGGGAGCTCTTTAAGCTAACAGGCAGTGTTTAGTCTCTTTTTATGCACGCTCATTTTACATTTTAATTTCACTCTTGCTGAGTTTCCTCCCTCCTCCTCATTCTCCTCCACCTCCCACCTGTTTTGTGCTCACGTCACCCTGTTTTTTCACTGGCCACACACACACACACACACACACACACACACAACTTTCTCGATCTTAAATCTCTTAATCTCACCTTTATCTGCCCTAATCAGCCTCCTCTGCTGCTCTAATCCCACAGACCATGTCCCTAATGGGCCTCTCTTCTCGTTTCCTCTTCCTCCACCCTGCTCCTTATCTCCACTTGGGATCCTGACGTCACCCTAATCTTCAGGATCATTTAAGATGTACACACCTTTTGGAAGATAGTGATGTAATACAAACACAGAAACATCCACAAGGGGATCCTGCTGGTTTTGGTTTCTTCTTGGAATGACTTTTGGCCTGTTTTGTCAGCTTGAACAGATCTGTATCTGCTGACAGAAAGAAAAGATCACGACCCGTGTAGCATTAGGGCTGCGGCTCCCAGCAGGAAACACTTCTCCATCCTCTGGCTGGCTTCAGAGCCGCATGCCGCTCAGCTCTGAAGCAGCATGAATATTGATGCCCTGTACTTGTTAACATTGTATGAAGCAGCACTCGTAATTGTCTGTCTTCTCAGCGTGACACGGCTCCTTCAGCGGGGTTGTGTGAGAAGGTCGGCCCGCTGGGGAGCTCGGCTCGGCTTGGTTCCTCTTAGCTCTCTTCACTCAGAGTGAGAAAAAGTGTTCAGAGGGAAGGAGAAAGAGCCGAGCGTGGGGGGAAAAAATAAAACGGAATTGCGACACACACTTTGTTAAGTGCGCTGAAGTGCTGATGTGAGTTGGCTGTGGGTTTGTTTCGGCTTGTAGCGTTTTCTCTCTTCACACTCTCCATTTCAATGATACACGGCTCTTTTGAGGCAGGGCATTGTTTCTAAAGGTGTAGCTGGCAGGTTTCTCCTCCTGCAGGTTTGCAAATGTAAGATCCTTCCCTTGAACTGAGAAGCGTGTGTGTTAGTGTTAGTAGTTGTACATGCACACGAGGGAGAGCTCTCCTCTTTTGTATGAAAGAGCACATGTGTGTGTGCAGCATGTAGTCTTTTTTGCATGTGATGTGAGTGTTTAGGGGCACTGAGTGGATTCCTGTAAGTGAGGCTGAGGCCTAATCCACTCCTAAGTAGGTGCATTGATTTATTGAACAACACTTGGTGGTTCGGAGAAGCCTTTTTTCTCTGCTCCATCCCAATCAGCACATCTGCATACACACAGTAGCAGCAGGTTATCATTTTCTGCTCAAAGAAACAGTGAATCAACTCCATCCAAACAGAAAGTGTCAGGAGCTAATTATTGGTTGAATAGTTTGTTGTTGTGTTTCCATTGTAAATGGTTTTGGTTTAATGCTTTGAACAGTCTTGTTTTCATGTTTGTAATTTCATCCACAGTTGTAACTTGCTACACATTGACACATTAAATTCAAACATTGTTGAAGTTGAAGCAGCGATTACAGTACACAGTAAAAGATTTTTTTTCTATGCAGGATGAAGGTTGAGTGGATTTAGATGATCAAACCAGTTGTTCCCAAACTAAAGAGTTGCAAAACACCCTCCAAAATAAAAAAAACTCCGCTCATTTTATCTACTGTAGTAGAAAACAATTAGAATAAAAATTGAATTGCAATTAGTTAATTGGCAAACTGTTGGCAATGGTGCCATCAGCTAATGCTATAGCCAATAGTCCCGTTTGTGTAGTGACTGGATGTGCTTACGGGCCCAGGGCTGTAGCTTCATTAATGGCCCCAACACAGGCATGTGGATGTGAACCATGATTAGAAGTACATCTCTCCGTCATTTCAATATCTTTTGGACCTAAATGAAATCTTAATAGCTCAACTGTTGGAACCTCATGAAGCAAAACTTTCTGCTTGTACTGAGTTTGTTTTATTGTTGCATTTAACGTAATCTTTCTTTTCTTCTTTGTCTATCTCCAGGTATTCGGCCCCAAATCATGAACGGGCCAATGCATCCGCGCCCCCTAGTGGCGCTGCTGGACGGGCGTGACTGCACCGTGGAGATGCCCATCCTGAAAGACTTGGCGACTGTCGCCTTCTGTGATGCCCAGTCTACGCAGGAAATACACGAGAAGGTAGAAAAAGAAACCATGAATTGCTTTGCCAGAACCCTGTGCAGCAGAAAGTTTACTCACTCATGCATTCATCTCCCTTTTTCCATCACAGCCTTGATTTGTGAAGTGTGTTATATTGGCTCAATATACACATGCCAGTTAAAATATAGAGGCTTCATTATGATTTAATGTCACTTGGTTCTTCAGAGTGGAATGCCTGCATCAGTGCCATTGTTCTAATAGAAAGTCTTGTATGGCTGGGATGCAGTGTAATTACATTGGCTTGTAGAGGCTCTTTTATTGCTTTTTATGCAGCGCAGTGGCTGCAAAACAATATACAGACACGGAGATGTGTATCACCAAAGTGCTATCTCTTCATCTGCAGACGGAGCGAGAGCCGCTACATCTTTCCTCTCGCTGTTTTTATGAAAATGGGACATATTAAAAACGCGGCATTTGCATAGAGATCAATTCAATCAAAGACCTTGGGCGGTGTGGAGAAGGGGGAGCGGTGAGCTTTTTGTTTGTTTTAACACTGCCTTATCAGGAGAAACATGATTGTAATGTTCACCTCGCCAGCATATTCAGCAGTTCCCAGTAATAACTTGCAGTCGAGATACCCAGAGGGGCGGTGTAGATTGAAAATGTCCAATCTCTTCTCACTGCTGCATGGATGCGGAGATGCAGCGCTGATAATTTCAGAGTTTCAGTATGATGTTTTCAGGCTAGACACCAGCTGCCACACTTTCCTCCATGCAAACCACAAAGTACAGAAACTCGTGGGTGAAGCTCATGGAAGGGGGGAGTATGAAAGTACCAAGAGGTTATGTCAGGTCGTCTACCCAGTTATGTCTTATTTCCCGGGTGACGGAGGCATGATGAAACACGTAGGCGACGACTGATGGAGATCGAGTTACAATAGCACTTCAGCGAGACTAAATCCTGCATGCAGCACCTGCGCTGCGACATCAGTATCCAAGGTCGGTGATCCTGAGTCATTCCCACAGTGTTCATGTCTCGTAGTCACATGTGGCGAGCTGGAAGGAGGCCCACATGGCAGAGAGTCAACGCTGGACTTTCACATTGAACACTGCCCTGACTTCCACTGATCTAGGTGTCTTTGAGTTACTTCTTTGTCAGAGCCACATTCACAAAACAAAGACAAGAAAAATAATTGCGCTTTTAAAAAACATTTAAGCTTCAGAATATTAACCCAGGATGAAGCTGAACTTATCACAGGAGAAGTAGCAACTGAAGGGGTTAAAAGTAAGTATCTACAGGCTGACTTTCTTTCTTGTCATTTTGTGAAATACTTGATTCTGATTGGTCAAAACCTCTTGACAGCTGTTATAAATTCTAAATAACAAAGACAACACCAGGAACAGCTTCATCACATCTCAAACATCCTGTTTATGATTTAAAAACTTCCTATTGACAATGTGACAAAAATGTCACCTTATGATGGTTTTGGTAGGAAATATCAAATACACTTTTAATATGACTCTCGGTTTGTGAGAGAGTGAGAAACAGTAAAGAAATATAATCAGTAATGTATGTATCACTGTTGGCAGAGAGTGGTAAGTTAAGTTATAATAACGATAATTTTAAAAAGGAGTTGTGAATAAAATATTACTTTTTCAGTAACAGGTCCAACACTGCCATTGATTTTGAGTGGGGGTTTTTTTAGAGGGAAGAAGCTGTTTCTAAAGCATTTTATGCTAGCTGTTAGCTGTAGCTCTAAATTCACTTCGCTGACTGATCTAATTTAATAGAAATGTTGCTAATGTTATGCAAGTCTCTACATCAAAGTGTAAAAGGATATTTCTTAAAATATCAGTTTGCTTTCAAGTCCAGCTTGTCTTGAGGGTGCAGCTATTTTTAATAGTACAGTTGTTCTGTGTCGTTCCTTTGAATGAAATCTCTATTTTAATGCTGATTGAAAATATGTGATCAATACAGGATCAGCGTCTTTCTGTGTAACACACTTTGCTGTATTATTGAAGCTTATGCAACTGTTTAAAGCATTACATGGTCCCTGCCAGGTAGAGAAAGCCTGTTTTTAGCATTACAACCACTGTTCATCCCCAATACATTCACTCTCACTCACTCACTACTGCGTGACCTCATAGGCTTTAAATCCCTGCCCAGAAAGCCTCAGGGCTAAACGCACGCCCGCACCGAATGTACAGTATGCGATTCACAAAATTGAAACTCCTCTCTCTCACGCACATGTTGGCCAAAAGGGAGGACTTTCCCTTTGTAAGAGGAGCACAAATATGATACACTTAAAAAGCAATGAGGCTTTGGTTACAGTGGGAAGGGGGGTTATAGATTAAGTCAGAGTTTCCATTCAGATAATTCACTGCTCAAAGTAAAAGACTCACTCTCCAGTGGAAAAACAACAGGCTGTTGGTGTGTGTGTGTGTGTGTGTGTGTGTGTGTGTGTGTGTGTGTGTGTGTGTGTGTGTGTGATATAACCTTGAACAAGTATCTGGAAGGCCTGTCCAAGGCGCTGCCGTAATGAAAGCAATATGGAAATTCAGAGCTAATCTGCTAATCACAGGGAAGCTAATGCAGTTTGGCTGGAGGTAAATGCAGAGCTGTAATGTCGGCAGTGCTGACAGGGGCTGTGGCTGATACTGAAGGGAGTAATGTAGATCTGCATCAGACAGAACGGCCAGGTCACCTTGCACATGTCAAGTAGTGGAGAAGAAGTGTTTCACAGCTCTGGCTCAGGTGATGAAGTTCAGATTGTTCTGATTTTTTTCCTCCTATGTTTTTGGCTTTCTGAAGCAGACGATTGTAAAAACTGTCCCATATTTCAATTAATCTTTGACTAAACGAGATTGCAAGTGACAAATCTGAAATCTGAAAATTAATATATTATATTTTTTTTAAACATCACATTCTTTTTCCAAGATCCTTTCACAAATATTGGAGCAGGTTGAGGCAGAAGGAGAGAAAACACAAGGTAACACACAAATGGATGTACTATTGTGTAGGAGAAAAGCAACACAGCGCAGTTGAGGTGTGTCTTTATTTGCGGTGAAAAGGCCTTGACTGGTTTAATGTCACAGAAGAAGCATTTTCTAGGTCAAAGACTTTATTTCTGCTCTTTATTCCTTTGACCTGCCACATGCTATTCCATCTTCAGGTTTATCCCACAATCAGTTGCCACTTTGGCCTCTCCCTCCAGTCCACTGCAGGGATCCTTTGTCCACAAATACCCTCGGGGTCTGAGTGTGATAGTGATGACCTTGCAGAAGTGCAGCTCCTCTGGGATAATGTAATGACTTGTTCTGCTTCTGCACAGGTCTGGAAAAAAAAGATAGATGTGTAAATGCTGCCAGTGAGCATGTGATGTGTGTAGTTCCCCTTCGCTGTGAAATCTTCAGTGTTGTCTCCAGTGTCCGGAGTCACAGCGGACCGAATCATTACGGCTCCTCTGGAAGGAATGTGATCTTGTGATTGTCATGAGGGCTTTTCATGACATCAAATGGACAAAAGGACATTTTGTGGACACACTCCTCAAGAAAGGAATATTGATTATCGATTAATGTTAGAAAAGTGGAACTTAAACAAAGACGAAGTCATCTAATATGATGGTACTTCCCTCTAGCTTTAAAGATGAAATAGAGCTGCACAATGTATTGTTTCAGTATCGTCATCTCAATATTCATATCACGAGGTCTATAAAATTTTGTCTCATATTTTATTATTTCACTTGAGTTAACTGAATATTCATCACTAATAGGAAGAAGGACACTGAGGTATTTGGGTGAGAGTCTGTTATTATCATTTTTTAGGGGAGAATTCAGTTGAAACTTTGAAAATATCATGATATCAACTTTTTCCAATACCATGCAGCCTTATTGTGAAAGTCTCCTCGAATATCACAATTTTGATCATTGAAGTGATATAGGGATGTTTAAGATTTATCGCTACACCTCAAATTTATCCACAAAATGTTACCTTTCAGGTTCTTAATGAAGCAGTGGGAGCCATGATGTACCACACCATCACCCTGACCAGAGAGGACCTGGAAAAGTTTAAAGCTCTACGCATCATCATCCGCATCGGCAGCGGTTACGACAACATCGACATCAAGGCTGCAGGAGAGCTGGGTAAGAACAAAATGAACGTTTATTAATTTGGTGAAGTTATACTGTGCGAGTAAGAGCAGATAGAATGTATTGTTTCTTTTTCATGTTTTATTTTCATGAATGACATGACACCTCACACACCAGAGATCAGGCATTTTTCAGGGGATGTGTACGTTTCCAGCATCGGACCAAACTGGAGGCTGTTTTTAGGATCAAAACGACATCACAGTCTGTCAGGAGTGATTTTGCCTTCAGGGGTTTTGCCTCCTTTTTCCTTGTTTTTCACTGTATGGATTTTCAGACCTGTATCAAAGGCTGAATTAAAGAGTCAGATGAATGGTGGACATCCTACTGAGAGCCAAAAATGTTCAAAGAGACTGAGAGAGAAAGACGCACACAGAGAGAGGAGAGTTCAGTCCTCTCTCTGAACCTCCACCCGGGCTCCTATCAGCAGGCTGGTGGCTCAAACAGTTGACAAAGCTGCCATTTCTCTGCCAATACGAGATACTGTGTCTAACTGCCACCCACTCACCGGAGGCGCTCTGCCTCGCAGCGCAGGAGTCAAAAGCTATCGTGCCTGGAGAAGGCGGCGCTGATATGACGGCTGTTCTCGGGGAGAAGAAAAGGGGCCATTGATTGAGCAGACTCTGGCTATTTTTTGCTGTCCACAGACGGCTGTGCTGTTACTGAGAGATACAGAGTGGGATGAGGACATTAGAGGAGAGCGAGGGCAGGCAGAAGTGCTTAAGTGTTAATAATGGAAATCTTTGTGGTGTTGGAGGAAAGGAGAGGTAATCGCACAGGGTTAGGAGGATGAATTCCTCAACGGCAACCAAAATTCAGCATTCGACAAGGGGAGATTTTGTCAAAAAGTGAACACCAGTTTGGATGGAATCAGGCTCTGTAATAAGTCAACCGTCTATTTTTACTTCAAGTAGGAAAACATTACGTAAGAGTTGTTTGTCATTTTCTCTTTGAATAGAAACTTGTTGTTAAAATCTGCAATAGAGGAAAAACTGATTTGAAAACATCAAAACCAGAAAGACAAACATGACGGTTTATGTGCAGCTGTTGATACCGCACAGAATAAAAACCTGTGCAAGCTACAGTGATGAAAAAACAACAGATTTTGAGTTAGTAATGAAAAATTGAAGCCAGGTTTAATGAAGAGAAATCAGACAAAGATAAAAAAGGGTAGTTGATCAAATTAAAATTAGACACCAGGCCTGTTTTTTTAGCCCTGAGCTGGTTTTATTTTCAGCTCTTCTATCTTGTTGTTTTCTCCTCAGGCATCGCTGTGTGTAACATCCCCTCAGCAGCTGTAGAGGAGACAGCAGACTCCACCCTTTGCCACATCCTCAACCTCTACAGGAGAAACACCTGGCTGTACCAGGCTCTCCGGGAGGGCACGCGGGTCCAGAGCGTGGAGCAGATCCGTGAGGTTGCATCCGGCGCCGCACGCATCCGGGGTGAAACTCTGGGCCTCATCGGCTTTGGTTAGTATCACGAATTCTGTTGTTTATCCCTCAGTGTTTTTACTTTCCTCCTCTTCTTGCTGTTGTTTTGCACCCTTTCCCTCACCCTCCCTCCTGTTTTCATATCCTCTAAACGCTCAGTGTGCCTTCTGTTTTCCTGCTCTGATAAGGTTATTTTTCTCCCTCTGCCCGTCCTGCAGATTATCTCAAGGTTGTCTGTTTCACCTCCCTCCGGGCTGCTTCCTTTCCTCTGCCACACTTTTTCCTCATCCCACTGCTCTAATACTCTCTGTTATATCTCCATTACCCTCCTCTTTTTTTCCACTCTTCTTCCCTGTCCCTCTGCTCCCTCGACACCGTGCTCTGCCATAATCAGACCCCTCATGGTCCACTGGATACTACTTATTTGTGCATGTGTGTGTGTATGTGTGTGTGTGTGTGTGTATATGTGTGTGATACAGTATGTTTTCCTTCCTGCACCTGTTTTAATACTGATTGTATGTGTGTGTGCGTGTGTGTGCGTCATCCCGCCCTGTCTCAACATCACAGAGCTCTGACAAAAGCTCCGTCTTTTCACAAGCTTTTTCCACAGTGCCACCTTATCTCTGAGTGCAAACACACACACACACACACACATACACAACTAGCCACCTCCAAGGTCCCAGACAGCCTCCTACATGTTCTGTGTCCAAACAGCAGGTCCTGGCAGCCCTGTCTCTCTCTTCCTCACCCAATCCTCCCTCCAGTCTTTCTGGCTCAGGCTATCTCCAAAACAATATCCATTGTCAGTGGGAGGTTTGGGAGAGTGAAGGCCTCCTGGTGTTTGTTTGCTGCACTAACAGCCAGCTGCACAACTCTGCAGGCTAAAAACACTTCAAGTGAAGGAAAATTATGGCAGTTGGACTTAAAACTATACTGGTTTGATTTCAAAATCAAGGAATACATTCAGTTGTAGTTGTATACAATCAAATTAATTTCAAACTTGACAGCTGTAGCAGCTGCCCCAAAACGCCTTTTTGGAAAGCAGTGCCATCACTGACACTATGTCTTTGTATCAAAACTGAAAAAGATATTTAACAAAATCCGATCTCATACCTGTCACCATAATATCTGCTGCCATGCTACAAAGATAATTTGACAAATCTTCAGCTCTGTGGCTTCACATTTTAGTGTCAGCCTTGCTTTGTTGACCAAATGACACCAACAGGAGACAAGTGAGGCGGCAGAGATCAACCTGAGTGTATTTGCTCTCTTTTGGAGGCATTGATCGGTGTTCGGAAGAAGGGGGGGGGGGGCCTTGGAGGTGCTTGATTCCTGGTTATCCACATGAAAGTACTTCACAGGATTCAAGTGCAGCTTCAGCTTCAAATCGCAGACTTAACGTCAGAGTTTTTGTGAAA
This sequence comes from Thalassoma bifasciatum, assembly GCA_008086565.1. NCBI lineage: Eukaryota > Metazoa > Chordata > Actinopteri > Labriformes > Labridae > Thalassoma > Thalassoma bifasciatum. The sequence continues at coordinate 2,107,995 of RPOG01000011.1, read as the reverse complement.
TCATCCTCAAAATCGACGATACCATTTCTCTCCAATTTTGAACCAATTTTCCAACAATCACACGAAAAAAGAAAATCATTGCAGAAGAAGCAGAGATGCCAATTTTTGACTTCCCAGCCTCTGTAAATCAGATAGTACTGCAAGTCAACCTGTTCTTAAACTGACTGCTGTCGCTGTCACTGTCTGTATCGCTCCGTCAATCTGTTCTTAGAAAAGCAGCAACAGGTTCTCAGAGCTGCTCCGTAAGCTTCGTCAGAAAGAATCCAGGGGAATATAACAAAGCTGAAGAAGAGGAAGTATTAGGGCTTGTTGAGGAAATACTTGTCAATATGTTAAAATGAAAGCAAACATTGTGAGTGATTGCAAACAGAAAGTAATTTTATAAGGCGGCTGCATCTTCACACGGCTGTCTCTCATTGGCTGAAGAAAGAGAGAGAATGCTGCTCCTCGACCGTGCAGCCGGGGAGCGAGACACAATGCTCCATCACAAAGAGAAGATCTTGAGAGTGTAAAGGACCTTATCGATCCTTTTCCACAACAGCAACAACATCCAGCTCTCCATCACTCTGTCTCCCTCTCTCTCTCCCTCTCTCTCTCTCCCTCTCTTTCTCTCTCTCTCTCACTGCCACTGAACAGAGACTCTCAGCCCACACAACAAATGGCTGTGAGAGACAGAGGGAGAGGCTGATATACTACACACTCAGTTTCTTTTTCATCGTCTCTCAGCCTGGACTGGAGAACAGCGGCCTCACATTGTCCGCCTCCTGCTAAATCATGACTTATCCTTCATGAATCATTCTCCCTTGAGCAGCAACAAATCTCTTTTTAATCTTTCATAGAGACCAGAAATGACATCTTCACCCTCTTCAGAGGATGTCATTTCTTTGTAACAGCAGTGTTATGATTAGAATTTGAGAGAAAGGATTTTTAATATGATAGAAAGAGATTTTTATTTAAAAAATGTCAGATTTATTGGTTAGACTTTATGTCAAATCTCTATGAATCAGATGCCCTGCAAATATTCTTGATTTCAGTGTGGTAGATGAAGTGAGACATGAAGTGAGAAGTTGAACCAACATTCAAATAGCGCTCCATGTATACTTAATTTTGTAAAGCTGCAATCAACCAATGTTTTTCTAGTCCTGTCATCGGTTTTATAAGCAGCTAGTTCGCTTATCAGATGATGACTCGCACACTTACTTAAAGAGGTAGCATTGAGCTAATATTTTCACATTTTATATTTGTATTATCATGTTAGATTTCAGTTCTGAGTGTGTATTACAAGTTATGAGTGAAACATATGGATGAAACCAAGATTTTCAAAAAGGCTTAAAAGTGTAATTAACATTGAAAAATAATTGTTTTTTTCAAGTGTAATTTTAAATACATAAATTTTATAGCTGTATTCCTCATATTTAGAAATGAAAAAAAGTTTCTCAATATCCTTTGGGACCACAGGAAGTTTACATGGAGTCTGTACATAACTTTCTTTTAGAGATATTGTCAATTTTCAATATTCAATCCACAAAAATGAAAGTAAGTAGTGCAGAATTTACAAAGAGACCACATGAAAACCCATGGCCCCATTTACAAAGATCTTTTTTTATGTGTGTCATTTTGTACTTTTGCAAACTTATAACTGCAAAGACAATTGGTGAAATTTTTGTACAACTTTCCAGATTATTTATGCAAGAATGGATCATCCATTGATCTCATCATGTTTCAAATCTACTGTCAATCAAAAGTCAACATACAAATCGTGGTGCCAGCACTACACTGGGCTCTGTTTAAAAGCAAATTTGTCTTTTTAAACAGAGAAACAAAGTTTTGATGCATGGCAGCAGTGAAGGAGGCTTCCTGAATGCTGGACGGTGACTAGAATAAAATGCTGTCTTAAGCTGACAGGCAGTTTTTAGAGACACCAGCCTAAGATAATGGAGGGATTTTTAAGCTGTAAATCATACAAATCTACTATAAAGCTGCTAAAACAATATCAAGCCTAAAAATGAGCATGAGAACTCCTCTTTAATTGTCCCTGTTCAGTTTCTAGCTTTAAAACTTAACTTCGTACAGTTAAACTCCAAACCTGCCATTAACAGCCTGAAGTAAAACCATATTTTATCTTGCCTTATCTTAACCATCTTAATATAAGACAGAGGACTGTTTGAGAAAATGACTCTTTGGAGGTTTTAATAAGTCATTAACCATGTCTCTCCCTCTCTATTTTTAACTATCATCGTCTGAATTTGAATAATGATCAGCACACTGTTGGATTAGTCGTCAAATAGTTTCCCGTGACTATTAAACACAAGTCTTCCTTGAAACACAATCCCTGAAACATAGCTCCTCAAATAAAGGCTTCTTCATCCCTCTGGAACATGAAAGTGTGAACATAATGGCTTGAAATCTCAGTATGATGTACAGGTAACGTCATTCTTCTTCCTCTGTGTGTCTGCAGGTCGTTCGGGCCAAGCGGTGGCAGTGCGGGCCAAAGTTTTCGGCTTCAACGTCATCTTCTACGACCCGTACCTGCAGGACGGGCTGGAGCGCTCGCTGGGCGTGCAGCGCGTCTACACCCTGCAGGACCTCCTCTACCAGAGCGACTGCGTGTCCCTGCACTGCAACCTGAACGAACACAACCACCACCTCATCAACGACTTCACCATCAAACAGGTGCATTAGGGGAGATACACACACGCACACACACATACACGCAGGCAGCGGCTGTGACCTGAACAGTGCTTTTAGTGCAGTGCTATCTCACAGGTAGAGAAGCAGAGCCGCCAGTGTATTATTACTCTGTCAGCCTGGAGGTCGTCCTAAAGAGCATTAGAGCCTGTAGAAAGGGAGAGAGAGGGTGAGAAAGGAGAGAGCTGCCTTCCTGCCCGCGCTTTCCCTGCTCTTTATCTTAAGCTCCACCAAAGCTGGACACAAATTCATTCCTTTGCTCTGTCAAATGCAATTAGCGCCAGCCCACGGCTACAGCAAATATATCGACTAGGCTGCACAGCAGGGGGGCTGTGAGCACTGTGAGGGGAAAGTGCTGCTCTGTGAGTCAATAACCGCACTCCGAGGTGCTGCCTGGGGAGACACCTGCAGGGAGGTCGAGGAACTGCGCCGCTCCAAGATGCTTCTCTTTTTCTGGATGTTCCCATCTTTGGTTTTTCCAGTTTCGGCAAGCGAGGGAGACAAACCCAAGTGTGTGCAGCGTAATAGTCTAACCTAGTTAACTCTGTGTCTTCTTAAAAGCTTAAGATTCTCAGCTGCCTCCTAAGTGTTGCAATGAAAGCTCACTTTCCCTCTCTCCCCTCACCAAAAAATCTTGGCAGTCGTTCTCTGCCTCTAAAGTGGAAAAGTGTGTGTGAGTGTTTGTGTGTTTCTGCGTGTGTCAAAACCACCAATGCCTAATAAAAGACTGCCTGCCTGCCAGCGTGAAGGCTTTTCATGCCCCTGGATTTCAGCTTTTGTCAAGATTAAGGGATTACTTTCTTCTGAGCATATTCATTTGATTTTTTTCTTCCTCCTCCCTCTTAGAATTTTTTTGTTGTGCCTTTTCTCCCCTCTCATCTGTCAGCTCATCCTTCATTTCATCTATCGTTTTTTTTTTTGGGATAAAGACTGACTCTATCCCACATCTGACAGTATTTTTTTCCAGGTGCTGTCTGTCTGCTAGATGTGTCAGGGATAACAAAGGTGTCACTGATAGAATTCATCTACCGTGTAATATGTTTTATGACACTTAAATGCAGACGTTGATGCTCCATCTGAGATCAAACAGATTCATTTGTCTGCCAGGCTGACAGGAACACAAAAAACTCACACATTGGATCATTTTTCTGTAAATAACCAGCTAAATCTCTGTTTTTCTCGCTTGTCTCCTGCACCCATAGATGCGTCAGGGTGCGTTCCTGGTGAACACCGCGCGGGGAGGCCTGGTTGACGAGAAAGCCCTGGCCCAGGCCTTAAAGGAGGGAAGAATACGTGGAGCTGCGTTGGATGTACACGAGACAGAGCCCTTCACGTAAGAGAGCGTTTATAATAATAATGATAAAAAAGAATCCTCTTAGAGACGGACACAGAAATGCCTCACTCACAGAGACAGACAGGTAATAGATGGTTGTGCTGGAAGGGAAAGAAAGAAACTCATTACAGCAGGAGAAGTTTTAAACAGCAGAGGAGAAAGAGCCAGACAGAAAGAATGGAAGATGTGACGAGTTAAAGACATCTCGTACTTCTCTAAAAGCCTCCTTTAGGGTCCTGTAGGTAATGGAATATAGGCGACAGAGAGCTTTATGTGCATCTGAGGAAGCATGGCACAGTTAAACCTGCAGGTGGATGTTCGAGAGGAGCACACACACAAGAGCTGATTAAAAAATGAAAACTTCAACCCAAAAATCTGGAAAATATTTTGTTCATGTCCCATCATTCACTGGTTTAGGGTCTGTTTAGATGACAGACATGATTATTGCATTTCAACGTAAAAATTGAACCTTTTGAAAATGACCTCAAGACTGGAATTTTTCTGAAACACCGGCCACTGTCGCTGTGTAAACACCAAGCTGGAGTTTTCAGTGGAAACACTGACGTAATTATCCACTCTGCATGTTGGCTTTATGCTATCATTATGGCAACTTAAATCGCCACGTGAGAACTGGATAAGAACCACAGCACTACCTTGTTGTGCTTGTGCTGCTGATGCTGTTGATCATCATAACGTCAGAGCAATAATTCAGGGATTCTAAACACAGATTTAAGCTGGATCACTGTGCATCCTAGAAAATATATCTCTCCACTCTATTATGTCCGCATGATGTGCAAAAATCATGTGGTTTATTCTCATCATTTATGAAAAAGCTTGAGAATAAGGATTTATTTCATCGAACACAGCAAAAGTTATCGAGGGATACAAATTATTTCAGCACTTGACACTGCACCTGCTAGAAACTGTATCCCTCTCTATAATCCTTAGTTGATGTGCAAACATCATGTGGTTTATTTTGTGGCCATTTTTCATCATTTATTAGCATGAGACTTGAGATTAAGGACTAATTTCACTTATTTTCACGTGTTTTTGGATCGTACGCAATTAGACTCTGTAACAGGTTAAAAACTGAAAACTATTCGGTGAATACTTTTCAGTTTTTCCTCTGGTGTCCCTTCACTTCACTGCTCCTAAACTACAGTCTCAATTTCCATTTCCACTCCACTCTCACCGGAGGGCAAACAGCTCGACACGCCCTCCAGTTTTCCACCTTTCTAAGAACCGTGTTCGCCCATCTCAGGGGTGTAACTGGTGTTGATGTGCTGTTCACGCATCATGCAGCAGTCAGGGACTTTTTGCCGGCTGCTCAGCCCACTGCCTGCTTGAGAAGCTGAAACTCGGCTTGATGGAGCCGCAGCTCATGCTCGACTGACCCAGTGTGTCACCAGGGGACTGTTTCATAACTGCGGTGACACAACACTGGTTCAGGCACACACACAAACACACACACACATGCTCCAACAGGGAGTTGTTACACTGATGGAGGAGAGCGTAGTCAGAGCTGATCTGTTTTTTCAGTGCCACATGAGAGGAAAGGAGAAAAGAGAGACAGAGCGATGTGGCAGAGACGGACGAAGATTTTGGCGCTCTCCCCCCACGGGGGCGTGTTTGCAGACAATTTGTCAAACAAATTGTGCACAAACATTCACGTTTGGTAAGAGGGGATAGCATTAGCATGAGTGTGAAATGAGTCAATGCACATGAATGAGCTCTGATGATGAGGAATGTCTTCAAAACAAAGAAATGCCCTCAGCAATATTTTGGAGCTGCAACTTTCAGTGCACAGTGTAACCTTGGGTAAAAGCAGGTGGTGTGAGTGGGAAAATACCCTCTAAATTTTATAATATCAGCTGTGGGCTGTCAGATTTAACAGTGCAACTGTTTGGTTGTTTATTTTCTGCTTTACATCTGTCAGTTATTTGACAAAAGAGCTCTGTGTGCCACCTGCCATAGCTGCAGACTCTTATCTAATGGCAGTTGTTTTTTTTTTTTTTAAAGGAAGTCAATCACATTTTTCCCTGTGTCTTTTTTTTTGTTGATGCAGATTTGCTCAGGGCCCCCTGAAAGACGCTCCAAACCTGATCTGTACACCACACACAGCCTGGTACAGCGAGCAGGCCTCTTTGGAGATGAGAGAGGCAGCAGCCACCGAGATTCGAAGAGCCATCACTGGTACGTTCACACACACATCTACACACACATTAAAATCAATTCCTCTGACCTGTTGCGCTTTTTTCTTTCCAGATGTCACATTTCCACTTGAGTAGGCCCTGGGTGGCATTTATTAAATCTGAATCTCTTAATAGGTGCCATCATTAGCTCCCCCATGCAGAACCAGAGAGGGCAGTGCTACAGAGAAAAATCCAGATTGTTAAATGATCTCAATTTGTGTTTGTGTATCCAAGCCTGATCGTCTGTCACTCTGATCTCATTAGCACTTTGCCATCGCCCCCTCGCTCGTCCCGCTGAACAAGTTATGGCCTTTTTAAAGACTATGATTCATGCTGGTGTGCTTCACTGGTTTAAACACTGTGTACTTGTGTGTGTGTGTGTTTGTGTGTGTGTTTTCATCATGACAGGCCGTATCCCAGACAGCCTAAGAAACTGCGTCAACAAGGAGTTTTTTGTCACCACGGCACCATGGGCAGTTATGGACCAACCAGGGGTTCACCCTGAGCTCAACGGTGCCGCCTACAGGTAGAGACTGAACATGCAGCCCCACTGTTGGAGAAATAAGTGTTGTTTTGTGAGAAGGTTCATGAATAATGGTATTTAAAGATGTTTGAATGTTATTCATGAATTGTGAAAAATGGGAAGATATACCCTTTAAGATTTGTTTTTTTTTCCCCCTAAAAATTATGAATGAATTTTTTGTGAAACAATGTAAAATGACTGTCCCAAACCACAGCATATCGTGGCAAGTTTGATGAAAAAGTATTCCTAATTCAGCCCAATGAGTAAATCCATTCGTCTCGTTCTTCTGAATTTTCTGAAAAAAAGGAGAAAACTTAAAGCTAACCTCTTTTGATTTTCTCTTAATTCTCACTCAAAATATTTGGTGAAATTTTATTAAATACTTGTCCCCAGTCACAGAGAATCACAGCCAGATTGGTAACAGGGTACTCTGGATACATTCTGAAGCATTAATTCATAGATTTTTTTTTTTTTTTCAAATCTGGAAAACCCCTTTTTTTCCCTAAATTGTAACCCAAAAAAAGTGAAATTTTATGAAAAATTAATTTCATGTGATAGAAAATCACAGCTAGATTGATAAAACGGATTATGAATGAACCCTGAGACATTATTTGAAAGTTTGTTAATTTTCAAAATTCTGAAAAAAAACACAAGGCTAACCCCTTACATTTCTCTAAATTTTGACCCATTTTTTGTAAAATAATATTAGATTACTGTCCAGAGTCAAAGAGAATTACAGCAAATTTAACACATCAGGATGCGTAATGAACTCGTAAGCGTAAATACATACTTTTTAATTTTATGATATCATTTTATTTTGATTCTTAAAGAAAAACGTAAGGCTAACCCCTTACATTTTTCTGAATTCTGACCCAAAGATATGTTGTGAAATTATATTAAATAATTGTCACCTAGCTATAGAGACTCACAGCCAGTTCAGCAAAAAGTATTCTGAATACTTCCTGAAGCATACTGTATTTCTTTTTATCTTAAAATCTGAAAATTACACAAGACTAAACCCTTACATTTTTCCCAAACTCTGACCTCAAATTTTCGTGAATTTTTTTTTAGATATTCACCCCAAGTCACTGAGAGTGACAGCCAATTTAATGAAAATGTTTTCTAATTGCATCTTGAATCATTTGGCCATGCTTTTTTATTTTGCATTATTCTGAAAAATTTAAGGCCAACCCCCCTTTTTCCTAAATTCTGGCTGAAAAAATGGATGTTCACTTATCTTAAATGTTTGTCCCAAGTCACTGTGAATCACAGAAAGTTTAATTTAAAAAGTATTCTGAAGACAGTTCGAAGCATAAAGGTATAGTTTTCATTTTTTCAAAATAAAAAAATGTACATTTTTCTTAATTCTAAACCCCAAAAGTTTTTATATTCCTCCTGAGTCATTGAGAATCACAGCCAGTTTAATACATTTTTTATTACAGCCTGAAGCACAAATCCATAGTTTTTATTTTTCCAAAATTCTGAAAAAAAACCCCGTAAGGCTAACAAGTTTCTGACACTGTATTTTTATTCTATAGACTTATAGACGTATAGACATATAGACAGATAGATAGATAAACGGATAGACAGATAGATAGATAGACAGATAGACAGATAGATAGATACTTTATTGATCCTGAGGGAAATTCACAAAGATTATATCTTCAATAAACTGGGTCAGATAGGGAAACATATTCTTTATTTTTTAACTTAATGAACACATAGATACATACATACATTCATACATACATACAAAGATGCAGAGATGCACAGACACATGATATTTTTGGCTCACAGATCAGTCAGTCAGGCTGTGAAGTTCATTGTTGTGTAGTTATTGTTTTTCAGTCATGATGTAACAGCTCTTTTATTCAACAATGTCTCTTTCAATGAATGAATTTAACTTCTGCTGTAGATCCTGGATAGACGTAGCCCCCCCCACCCCCCCTCACTAACTCTCCTGATAGTCGTAGAAAGCTCACTCTGAGCCCAGCATTTCCCACTGTGGGCTTCTCCTGATCTCAGCATGTCCGCCTCCATGTGCTTTCTTTCACGCAGCCAAGCTCTTCCAGCCGCAACAGCCGGTCTCCCTCAAGACAAAATTAATGCCTAGATCAGGAGCAGGTAAATATCAACATGAACATCCAGGACAAAGAGGTCCTGGATATCAGATCTTACTCACCTGTCCCACTATGACCCCCCCAGTCCTCACCTGTTTGACTGAGCACAGAGTAGAGATGGATGCTAGTGTTCCCAGGAAGCATGATGGACTCATGCTTGTTCTTTCTCTTCTGGGTTTGAAGCAGATTCTTTCCTTTTCCCCCTTCACTTCTTTAATGGTGGTGGTGTTTCAAATGGAAACTCTTGTTCTTTTTTTTCTTTTTTGACTTTTTTCACATTCTCTCTGTGAAGTTTTGTGTTCGCTTCCGATGTTTTGTTTCTTTTTGCATCACCTCTGATCCACATAGGTAGGAGTGGAGCTCATTTTAGTTACAGAAAAGATTTGAACTTTACAGCTGTGCCCCAAAATTTACACCCCCCAGCAGAATTTCTGATTTTTTGGCTTTTTCTCAGACAAAATGAATGATAACACAAACTCCTTTCTATCACTCATGGTTAGTGGTTGGGTGAAGACATTTATTGGAAAAAATATATAGTTTACTCTTTTTAAATCATAATGACAACAGAAACTTCAAAAATGACCCTGTTAAGAAGTTTACACAACTCTGGTGGTTTTGTCCTGATTAATGCACAAAAGTGAACACAAATGTGTTTGAATGTCTACTAAAGGTAACCATCCTCACCTCTGATCTAGTTGCTTGTACTCACTGTGTGAGCCATTTTTGAAGTTTCTGTTGTCATTATGATTTAAAAAGAGTAAACACAGTTGTTTGTTAATAAATGTCTTAACCCAACCTCTAACCATGGGTGACAGAAAGGTTTTTGTGTTATCAGTCAGATTTTTTCTGAGAAAAGGACAAAAATCAGAAAACTCTGCTGGAGGGGGTGTAAACTTTTAGACACAACTGTACGTGCTTTAATCTGATAAACAAATTGTTCCCACGGAATTTCAGAAGAGGTGATGACAAAATGATGTAAAAGAACACAAAACTTTATGGAAGGTCATAGGAATGTATTTCAGAAAATTCACACGTGACCTTTGACCTCTGCTTCCCCCCAGATACCCGCCGGGTGTAGTTGGAGTGGCTCCAGGCGGCATCCCCGGGGCATTAGAGGGCATGGTGCCAGGTGGGGTGCCCATCGCCCACACCCTGCCCTCTGGTACACACCCCTCCCAGGCCCCGTCGCCCAACCAGCCCTCCAAACACGGCGAGACCAGAGAGCACCTCACCGAGCAATAGCAGCAGAAGGGATCAAACCGCGACGTCATTTCCTCCGACCTGTCGACACTCACAACCAACCAATCACAACTCGACCGACCAACCGGGACCAAGAGACAGTGAAGCTACACAACGAGCCAGTCGGCATCTGGGAACAAAAGAAGTGTTCCGGGGAATTTGTACTTTCTGCGTTTTAGTTTTTACTCTCTCTGTCTCTTTGGGTTCAGTACCGACTTTACTCTTTGATGATGTTTTTTTCTTCTTCGTCTTTGGGACATGCCTATGATTGTGGACACAGAGTCCAGAGGTTTTAGCGCTCCGGGATTTCCCCCCGATGAGACTCTGTCCCGGCCCCTACTTTTACACCGCGGAGCTCATGGGAAATGTAGGCCCACATCTCAACTCGACAACGGGCGAACAAGAAAGAGAAACTTTGGCATCATGTGCTACTGGACCTTTGATCCTCCCTCCTTAAGCTCCCCCCTGATCCTCCCCCTTCACCCCTCCTCCCTCTCTCCTCCTGCCCTCCTTATGTAACTAATGTGTGTTGTTTAGGCCCCTCATTATGCCTCAGAAGAGAATTATTCTTATTTTCTTTTTCGATCTTCAGTGTGAATGACTTAAAATGGATTATTGACTTATATATATTTATCATTTGTCAAACAAGAGGAAAAGATTGCTCATCACTATTAGTAATCTCGTGTGAGTTTTAACCCTTTCCTGGCAGGTTGCATGTGACAGGTGTCATGGTTGCAGTTGCGAGATTTTACCACATGGGGGCGCTTCTGCACAGTGTGAAGGAGTCTTTCCTCACCTGTATGAACACAACATGAATTCAAAGGAGCTGCCGGCTAAGAACAAACTTGTCTTTGGTGTGTGACTGTTTAGAGTTGTAACATGAAATATTTCTGACAAATCCTGGAAGAATTTTGGAGTTTGAGATCTCAGCCTCCAGATTGTGACCCTCCTCCTTTCTTTGAGCACATTTCATACTGAAGACAGGAAAGGGTTAAAGCAAACTTCATTTCTTAATGACTCAGGAAAAACACTTTTTTGCAGATATTGTTTATCCCCAGAATTTTGTCTTTGAGGAAAAAAAAGAAGAGACTAAGGTGTTTTAGTCCAGATATTTCCTCTCCTCCCACCTCCTCCTCTCCATTGTGGTATTTTTATATACAAGGCGCATCCCACGTTTTTGGTGTTAAAGAGTTTTGAAGAGTCCTGTTAGATTTGTAATGCCTAGTTAAATGTTCCTATAACCATAGTCCTTTGTGATCCGCCCCTCTCTCTCTCTCTCTCTTTCTCTCTCTCTCTCTTCTCTCCTTCTATTTTTCTTTGTTTCATTGAAGGCCAGGTTCTTTGGGGCGTCCTGTACTCTGTAAGAGCAATAGCAGAAACTCCTACTTAGTGTCCCAACAATAGCAGAAGAGGCAGCCAGCAGTATGTTTTTGTTTTTAGTGTGAGTATTTGTATTTGTTTCTTGTACAAGGTGAACATTTAGCATTCAGTGCAGTTCAAATAAAAGATACGATTCTGAGAAACGAGTGTCCGTAGCTGCACTTCTTCTCCTGGCTGCTGAGCTGGAAGATTAAGGAAGTCTCTAACTTTTAATTCACACGATCACAAACACCTGACTAATTACTTTCCCAACACTCAAATGTATGTTTGCAAGCTCTTGACACTGGTAGATTTTGCTCTTATTATACAATGAATCCAAGATAAGAAAACTGAGTCAGAATTTCAGCATTAAGTGAGATTTGGAAAGAACTCTATTCTACTACACTAAAGCCTGACACCTTCAGTTTTACTTCACAATTAGTGGAACCAAAGGAGAAAGTTCAGTCCCTCAAAAGATTTTACCGAATTAACAGATCAGCAATCCCACACTTAAACCCCAAATGTTCAGAATAGGTAACGTTTGGCTACATTTTGTTGAATCACCAAGTTTTAAACAATAGACAGCACAACCGTTTCCCTAAGGGCAGGATTTGTTTTTAAATCCCTATCTCTGCTGAATGAATTTCATCTGGGGGGAAAACTACAGAAGCGTGTTGCTACCACAGTGAAAAAAAAGGGACATTATGCCAGGTAAAAAAAAAATTGTGATATTATCAGGTGTACACATACTTAATGTTCCATACTTCACAGAGTTCAGTAACTGCAGAAACTCTCCATGTAGCATGAAACACAATAAAAATAAATCATCTAAGTGATCCACATGCAGGTCTCCCTTCTCCAGACAGTCTGAACATTCAAAAAAAATTTAAGCAACATAAGTAATAACATCGTAACAGAAAGATTTGATATCACGAAATAACAAGTTTCATTTCTCTCAATACCGAGATAAATATCTCGAAATAACGAGTTACGCATCTTGAAATAACGAGATAGATATCACGAAATAACACGTTAAGTATCTCGCTATTTTGAGATAATTATCATGAAATAAGTTACGTATCTCGAAATAACGAGGTAATTACCACAAAATTACAAGTTATGTACCTCAAAATAATGAGCTAGTATCTTGAAATAACGAGATAATAATCTCAAAATAATGTGTTACTTATCTTGTTATTTCGAGATAATTATCATGTAATAACAAATTGTGTATCTCTAAATAACGAGATAGTTATCTCAAAATAACAAGATAATATCACTTTTTTTTTTNCACCCTGCCCTCTGGTACACACCCCTCCCAGGCCCCGTCGCCCAACCAGCCCTCCAAACACGGCGAGACCAGAGAGCACCTCACCGAGCAATAGCAGCAGAAGGGATCAAACCGCGACGTCATTTCCTCCGACCTGTCGACACTCACAACCAACCAATCACAACTCGACCGACCAACCGGGACCAAGAGACAGTGAAGCTACACAACGAGCCAGTCGGCATCTGGGAACAAAAGAAGTGTTCCGGGGAATTTGTACTTTCTGCGTTTTAGTTTTTACTCTCTCTGTCTCTTTGGGTTCAGTACCGACTTTACTCTTTGATGATGTTTTTTTCTTCTTCGTCTTTGGGACATGCCTATGATTGTGGACACAGAGTCCAGAGGTTTTAGCGCTCCGGGATTTCCCCCCCGATGAGACTCTGTCCCGGCCCCTACTTTTACACCGCGGAGCTCATGGGAAATGTAGGCCCACATCTCAACTCGACAACGGGCGAACAAGAAAGAGAAACTTTGGCATCATGTGCTACTGGACCTTTGATCCTCCCTCCTTAAGCTCCCCCCTGATCCTCCCCCTTCACCCCTCCTCCCTCTCTCCTCCTGCCCTCCTTATGTAACTAATGTGTGTTGTTTAGGCCCCTCATTATGCCTCAGAAGAGAATTATTCTTATTTTCTTTTTCGATCTTCAGTGTGAATGACTTAAAATGAATTATTGACTTATATATATTTATCATTTGTCAAACAAGAGGAAAAGATTGCTCATCACTATTAGTAATCTCGAGTGAGTTTTAACCCTTTCCTGGCAGGTTGCATGTGACAGGTGTCATGGTTGCAGTTGCAGGATTTTACCACATGGGGGCGCTTCTGCACAGTGTGAAGGAGTCTTTCCTCACCTGTATGAACAGAACATGAATTCAAAGGAGCTGCCGGCTAAGAACAAACTTGTCTTTGGTGTGTGACTGTTTAGAGTTGTAACATGAAATAATTCTGACAAATCCTGGAAGAATTTTGGAGTTTGAGATCTTAGCCTCCAGATTGTGACCCTCCTCCTTTCTTTGAGCACATTTCATACTGAAGACAGGAAAGGGTTAAAGCAAACTTCATTTCTTAATGACTCAGGAAAAACACTTTTTTGCAGATATTGTTTATCCCCAGAATTTTGTCTTTGAGGAAAAAAAAGAAGAGACTAAGGTGTTTTAGTCCAGATATTTCCTCTCCTCCCACCTCCTCCTCTCCATTGTGGTATTTTTATATACAAGGCGCATCCCACGTTTTTGGTGTTGAAGAGTTTTGAAGAGTCCTGTTAGATTTGTAATGCCTAGTTAAATGTTCCTATAACCATAGTCCTTTGTGATCCGCCCCTCTCTCTCTCTCTCTCTTTCTCTCTCTCTCTTCTCTCCTTCTATTTTTCTTTGTTTCATTGAAGGCCAGGTTCTTTGGGGCGTCCTGTACTCTGTAAGAGCAATAGCAGAAACTCCTACTTAGTGTCCCAACAATAGCAGAAGAGGCAGCCAGCAGTATGTTTTTGTTTTTAGTGTGAGTATTTGTATTTGTTTCTTGTACAAGGTGAACATTTAGCATTCAGTGCAGTTCAAATAAAAGATACGATTCTGAGAAACGAGTGTCTGTAGCTGCACTTCTTCTCCTGGCTGCTGAGCTGGAAGATTAAGGGAGTCTCTAACTTTTATTTCACATGATCACAAACACCTGACTAATTACTTTTCCCAACACTCAAATGTATGTTTGTAAGCTCTTGACACAGTAGATTTTGCTCTTATTACACAATGAATCCAAGATAAGAAAACTGAGTCAGAATTTCAGCATTAAGTGAGATTTAGAAAGAACTCTACTCGACTACACTAAAGCCTGACACCTTCAGTTTTACCAATCAACCTCACAATTAGTGAAACCAAAGGAGAAAGTTCAGTCCCTCAAAAGATTTTACCACATTAACAGATCAGCAATCCCACACTTAAACCCCAAATGATCAGAATAGTTCACGTTTGGCTACATTTTGTCGAATAACCAAGTTTTAAACAATGGACAGCATAACCGTTTCCCTAAAGGCAGGATTTGTTTTTAAATCCCTGTCTCTGCTGAATGAATTTCATCCGGGGGGAACACTACGGAAGCGTATTGCTGCCATAGTTACAAAAAAAAAAAAGGGACATTATGCCAGGTAAAAAAAAAAAATTGTGATATTATCTCGTGTACACATACTTAATGTTCCATACTTCACAGAGTTCAGTAACTGCAGAAACTCTCCATGTAGCATGAAACGCAATAAAAATAAATCATCTAAGTGATCCACATGCAGGTCTCCCTTCTCCAGACAGTCTGAACATTCAAACAAAGTTAAGCAACGTAAGTTATCACATCAAAACACAATGATTTGGTATCACGAAATAACGAGTTACGTATCTCGAAATAACGAGTTACGTATCTCGAAATAACAAGATATCAACTCGAAGTAACGAGTAATGTAACTCGAAATAACGAGATAGTATCCCGAAATAACGGGTTACGTATCTCGAAATAACGAGATAATTATCTCGGAATAATGAGTTATGTATCTCGAAATAATGAGATATCACTTTTTTTTTTACCTGGCAAAATGTCCCTTTTTTTATTTTTACTGTGGCAGCAATATGCTTCTGTAGAAAACATCCTCAACAACAGCTAAACTGTTTTCCTGATGGTCTAGCACCAAAACGTTCCAAATAAACTTGTATTCTTTGCAAGTTTGAACGTGTGCTGGTGTTTACCTTTAATATTATTGCTGGTTACCTGCTTGCCGATGCACCTGTCCTGAAAAATAGATGTGAAGATACAAAGTAACTTTTTGTGAAATTGAAAAACTAAAACATCTCAAATAAGTTGCCCTCGGATATAATTTCTATGATTTTAGTTAGCCAATAGTACACTGTTGTCTTAAAAAATTGGGCCCAACATATCAAACTGTGGTGACGAACAGCTGTTTGTGCAGGTTTCTTTAGAAATTGTAATAGTATGTAGAGTGGGAAAGCTCCGTGCAGTAAAAACATGAGTTTAACTTTCATGTTTACAAACCTGATAGGGAGAGTCTATCACCTGAGTCAACCTGGTCCTTGTGCATTATCATGTATTGAAAAGACGACTCAAACTTGAAATTCTTGCCTCCAAATTCACCCAATCAGATTTGCGATGGGGAACTGGTTCTGCA